>JARHVA010004879.1:730000-787500 GCA_037957365.1 Torreya grandis
ATGACCCAAAATTTGATAAAACTAATATGAATCTATGTAAAACTAAGTGAAAACTAGTACTCTATAACTAAACTTATGTAAACCTAGATTTTACCTACTATAATTTTATAGACAATATAAAATTTTATAAAATTGAGGCTATTGGATAGTAGAAACATATCTTAACAATAACACCAATGGAAATAATGTCTCACTTTTGGTAGTAATGTCTGATTATACTAATCTCTATATAACTAGAACTATTCTTAGTGTGACTATTTCCCACTATGTTTTCTAAAAATTGATTTATATTTTTTGTGCCTATGTGCTAAAAATTATACTCTGAATGAATTCAAATACACTATTATTTATGAAAAAACTTTTTTAATTCCCATATTTTATGGTAGTTTTTAAAACTATGCAATAATTATCCTCAAAATAAAAAACTATATGTGTGTTAGCTAAGGCGTAGATATATGTGTAATAAACCAATATAGTGTGTATTTATGACATCAAAATGTAAGATAATTTGAGTAAAGTTTTTAATGTATGGTGTATGCTATATATATCATTCATAAGGATTTCAAGATAGATATGTTGATGTAATCATGTGTATGAAAAATAAATCTTATAAATAAACTATGTAGCTACCTAGGGGAATGGGGCATGATCTCCATCAAGGCACCCAAAGAGGAAGGGGAGAAACATGAGGTCCCTCATGGAATCTAAAACTTGAATTGAAACAATCAAGATACAAGTGTCATGACCATGATGCATATGCAAAATCATACATACAAAACACATGAGGCATGCAAAATAAGCCAAGGGGCCATAATACAAGGGACATGGGAACATGTCACTAAATCTAAGAAAGTAAGACATGCAAGGACATGTTCAAATATCCACGTACATAAAAAAGTGGGTTATATTAGAGCCACTTGTAAGGACATACTTAAATATTTTTAGACACAATAAATAATGTACAAATAAGGACATGGGTACATGTCCAAAGCATACATACAATAAAAGGAAAATGGCATATAGCTATAGAAAAAGGGCATATTCAAATTCCCTTAAATAAATGTAAAATCATAGAGACACAATCAAGTCTAAAGAGGAAAGTTATAAATGAAATTATGTGTGGACATGTGGTACAAATATATAAAAGACAAAATATATGCATAACCTGAGTCTAGAGTAGTAGTAGTTGACAAAAAAAATAGTGTAGTTTAGAATGATCAATATCAAGATGTTTCTATATCAATGGTCTAGAGTATAGAAAGACGTAACATGTCAATCAGAACTATGTATATGATGCCCCTAAATGGGTGAATATATCAAATGAGGAACTTGTGTATGTGCCCCCAATGGGTAGATAGTAGCAAATATGGATCTGTGTGATGGACCTAAATCTTATTGTAATATGAAAACACTCGAGAAGAACAAGTGAAACATGTATGTATGATAATATTTACTATATTAATATAAATATTGTATGTAGTACCTATGAAGTATAATAAATGTAAACATGGAAATTGATACAAACTATAATTTGTGTTTTCTGAGCAAATATTTGAATTTTTTTATGTTTTGAAATATTATATTATTTTTGTATTTCTATGATATAAGCTATGTGCAATAAATTATGGAAATGAAACTATATATAAGGGAGAAATAAATAATGAAAATATGTACAAGGATGAACATACTAACTGATGAGTCTCACAATAGACTCACTAAAAAGGTGTCATGTGTCAAATAAAGGGACAATAATCATGCTTATTATGTGAAAGGGTAACTAATGTATGAAAACCTATTGTATTAAGTGATTTATAGATGACACTACTTGTGGAGTGGTGTTAGGAATCTTTGAATATAAATAAGGTTCCCTATGAACTATAGGGGTCTTAAGGACCCATCTGATAGAAGATGGTGTAGTTATCATGGATGTTCTATGCTGAGAACCTTGAGAACTCAATAAGACTGATCTAGAAATGAAATATGTAAAGAGGGGCTCTCTAGAATCTAAAATATATCTATGATGTATGGTTATTTATAATACTAGTCTCCATGGGAGAGGCAATGTACGTGATAACACTATAAGAATAAACATCACCTACATTGGTGGCTCAATTAATATTTATGGTGTAATAATGTAAATTATGCTATAAATTGTAACTGGTAGTTGTGATGTAACTGATTGTAGAATAGGTAGAGGATACTCATATGGAAAATACCCACTTGTAAGTGCCTTATTATCATGTAGATAACCAAGGCATATGTACATAGTGGATGGAATCACTCGCTACCCAACGACATGTCAAATGTGCTTGCACTAGGTAAAACTAAGAATACAGTGGCCATATGTGCTAGTCCAACCTATAATAGAATTATAATATCCCTTATGTAAATTTCAAAATGGAAACTAAAACCATGAATAACTATGTTAGTCAGAGAAATTCCCTACTCTAAATATCCCAAATTATATATAAGTGTGATAGTGCACATGTTAATATTTGACCTATTATCAACCATAACACTCTAAATATGATGATGATCAATATAGGCTCATATAAAGAGTGCATGTAAATCTGAATCATCATCAACAATGTCCTGCTCTGAGAAAGTGATGAGTAGTATAAAAGGAACTATATTATGATACACTCCAATAATATCATGTAGGGGGTGTGCTTCCTATGTAGTAGTCTGATAGAATGATAGTGGTGGATATGCCTGATAGGTATAGTGAACACTTGAACTGCCTCCGACCTCATTATTTATATGTTTAGGAAATGGATCCAAAAATATTTTTAGTGCCTTAGTTTATGTTTTTTTAACTTTGAGTTCCTTTATAGGTGTCCCCACATCAATGATTTTATCCTCTATCAAATCTTGTGTCTTATGTCTTAAAGTGATGCATTTGTTTTTAGCATGCCATGGTGCCCTATGATAGTCATAGAATGCATTAGAATCATAGTTATTTGGAATAGGCTTAGTTGTATCAACGTATTGATGGGAGGGAGAGATATGATATTACATTCCAATATATTATATAAAACATGTACTAGTGACTCTAAAATATTTTTGAAAACTCTTTGTGGAGTAACTGATAAAACTAAACAAGGAGGTGGATCTAAAGTTGTATTAACTATGGCCTTTGGATCACTCTTATTTTTAGTGGCCCTTACTGTGTATGAAGGATTATTATAACTCTTATTAGTTGAACCTAATCCACTCTTATACCTTAATTTTCCCATAAAGAGAATCTTGAATTTTAATTCTTTCATTGTGTATCATAACTATGTGAATGTTGGAAACTTATTGAGCAAGATAGATTCATGTAATGTTGGTAGTAAACTATATATGAATATGTCTTGGAGTTATCTATTTTCCATGGGGATAATAATATTTGTCAATATAATTTTATATGATAAGACATATTTTTCAATAATATAATTGGATTTTTTCATAAGTTGAGCCACCTAATCATATGAGATATTATCACTACTATTGTTTGAAAAGTGTGCCTAAAACATATCTTCTAATGGATTGAATTATATGATATATTATGTTAGAAGATCACATAAATGATTTAAGTAATAGTCCCTTAGACTATTTTTGAATAACTTAGTGAGGATCCAATCATTGGACACATACTCCAAACATACTGCATAAAAGGCTTGTAAATGATGCTTTGGGTCACCCTTTCCATCATACAAAATAAGTGTATGTGCTAGAAATATAGATGGAAAAGGAGTTTTTGTTGTGTATTATGACAATGGTGTATTCAAAATGACATTATAATCTAAGGCATATGTTTCCCTAGTAACACCTTGATCAAGATGTAACACCTTATCCTACAATAATAAATCTCATGCATAAGGGATTTTACATTTGGAGAAGAAGGATGTGTGTTATCCATAGGAGGTGTAGATATTATTGAAGGTAATTGAGTTTAAATATGTTTTTTACATACTAAGTTACTCAAAAATTAGGTGTAATAATATTATTATTCAAAAGATTATAAGATTGATCATTATTTTTTTTTTTCTTTATTTCCATTATGGCTTGTAGAATTTGTACATGATCATGGGGTTATTTCTAAAGTCTATATCTATAACTATATAAAATCTCATCCCTATTGACTATAACATTAAACTTTATTACTTGTGCTAGGGTGTTGTAGAACCTGAGACTAGGGGCTAGGATGCTAAGATGAGGGTGTGGGACTACTTTGAAGATGTTTAGTGATGTGTGTGTCCCAAAAAAAGGTTGGATAAGTTTCTAAAAAGGCCCTAAGATAGGTTTAGGGATAAGTTATGGATATCTGGTCTCAATTAACACTCTTAACACTCAAATGACATTTTTAGGTAATTACATCAATGAACTATACAATGAAGTATTGAATAGCCTGAATACTACACAATAAACATTGTAAATGCTTTAGATTCATTGGTGGTGGAATTTAAATAATGTATTTTACATTTTTTGGATAAAATTCAATCCCTCACTAAGAAATAATGTACCCAAGGAGCTTCACCAAAGATGCCCTAAAAACACATTTTTGGGGATTTAACCAAACATTGAATTTTTGAAATCATTCAAATATTTTTCATAAATCAGTAGCATGGTCTTGGTGTTTGTATTTTTCCAATAAATTATTGATATGATCCACAATAGTTTTATGAATAAAATCATGAAATATATGATTCATGGCCATTTGGTATTTGGCTCCTAAATTTTTTAAGTTTAAAAGGAGTGACCATATAACAAAATATGCCCCATGGTGTATTAAATTATGTATTTTATTGATATATAAGGTTAATTATAATTTGGTTATATCCAAAAAATCCATCCATAAGTGAAAATTTCTCATGTACAACTATAGAATTGACAATCATGTCAATATTAGGTAATAGAAAATCATCTTTTAGACAAGCCTTGTTTAAATCATGGTAGTGCAATAATGAATATCACTACTAGGTTTTATAACATGCAAAATGCTTTACACCTAGTCAAAATGTGAATTGGCTCTTATAAATTCCATGTTTAAGAGTTTTTTAATTTAATCTTTTACCAATAATGCCACTTCAGGATGCTCTTATGAATATTTTATTTAAATATATCTATATTTGGGTAAAATAATATATTATGAATTACCACCAATTATTTAATCCTAGGTATATCTAGATAAGCCCAAGTAAAAAGTTCAGGAAAATCATGGACTTGCGAAAAATACTTTCATTCATCATCTTTAATCATTTCAAAAAGTAGATTTGGTCAAGGGTCTTTATCTATTCCATAATTATATTTGACTATTTCTTCATTTAGTAAATTACACCTCTATATGATAAATGGTGTAATAATAATAGTGTTTGATACATCATGTTGGACATCTTTATAAATTCTCTCACCAAATTAAGCATGAGGAAATGTGTCATGAGGAAACCTATTCTTATGATAGAAGGAAGGGAGATCCTCATATGACCCTAAGTATACTAATAATGAAGCATCATTGTATAACTCATCCAATTTCCACATTTATATGAAATAAATATCATCAATTAGATGAGAGTTGACCAATTGGAGCTCCATTATATAAGTATCTATACATTCTATTTTTGCCTTTTTAAAACAAGTTTTACTACAAGAATTATTCTTATGACTTGTATCTTTTTTTTTGAAAAAACTAAGCCTTGATGGTTTTTATTATTTTTATATGGCATACGCTGAGCTATGCCTTTTTTATTTTTACTCAACCCTTATCCCTTGCACCCATATTTGATAAAATATCAAGGACCAAAATCAGGATTGGTAGGATTATGGTGCCATATTATTCATTTGTTAAACCAATGCATAATTTTTTAAGAGAATAGTATACATTAGATTGGGGAAAATGATTCCTTAATGAGTTAATTTTAAGCATGCATGCAAAGTATATGGAATTTCATACATCTAATGTATCCATGATCATCCAAAAATAATGTTATAGTTCAAATAATTTGGCATAACTTCACACAAAGGAGGTAATGTACGAGGTCCCACCATAATATTCAATGTTATTTATCCCAATACTTATCATGAAATATTAGAAAATCCATTGATACTCATATTATATGGTTCTAAATCTGAAGGTTTGATGCCATTTAAGGAGATAAAAATGATGTTACAGATGTTGAGCCTTGAACCATTATCCACAAGAATTCATTTTATTATCTTATTATAAACACATACTTGGATATAGAGTGGAAAAAAATATTTATAATATTTTAAGGTGGTAACTCCTCCTTTTCAAAGGATATATTGTAATCACTCAATTTTATGGAGTTTAAAAGAAAAGTCACATATGGTGGTTCAACATTGTAAGTTAATATGGTCATATTCAATACATTCAAAATTACATCCTTATAATGGATAAATGATGTACCAAGTCCAAGAGTGAAGTTTTAACAGTAATATCCTTGGATTGGGTAGTAAAATGTCTTGGTAAAATGATTTTTTTCATGCACTCCCTTTGGAATTTTTTAGTAATAGGTATAATCTCATTATAAAAATTAAAACAAGGAGTATGCAAAAATGTATTGGATTCACAATAAGTAGATTTGGAACTCCTTACAAATTAAATTGATTTAAACTAATAGCCACCATAAAGTATTTTAAAATGAAATAATTAATAGGTATATCCATAATAAAAAATTAGTTTAGGAGAATAAACTATGATTATTTAAAAAAAATTAAATTTTCTTTTTGAAAAATAAAAAATTAGAATTTTGTTTAGAAAATAGAAAACCCTAAGGTAGCCAAGGTTTTGAGATCAAAAATCAGGTTCACCAAATGTTTAACCCTAAAAATATAGATTAGGTAATCTAGGTTTTAATGGGATAGATATAGCCTAAGGCACAAGGAGGGTAAACTATCTCTATAGTAGGCTAATTAAATACAAAAACTAAGATAAAACATATATTCAATTTTTTATGCTAAGATATGCTAAAAATGGAAATTATAACTATGTTAGATATTGAAATGAATAATAAATAATATACTTGTCTAGTTATGATGTTAATATAGATATAGATTTGGAAAAATTAGGAATTAGAGTGGAATATCAATTTAAAACAATCACCAAATTATGGATTAAGTGCCTCTATAATTGTGTACACTTGCATCAGTCTAGGATGGTTGCATTGATGCTAGTATCTAGGTTGGATGAAGGCATGTTGTATGGAATACTATAATGTCCCCACTTTAGCAGTTGACTTACTTAGTTCCAGCCCACCTACTATTTGTAGTAAGTTAATAGGACACAACAGAGGCTAGTTTTGATGATTGGATTTGATACTCCTTGCTGACAGATTTCTAGCGAGCTATCACTTGCACCATTCAGAGTCCAGTTTCTATTATTTTTTTAGGCTTTAAGTGGTACAAAAAAGTAACATTCAACCAAGAAATAAGATGTTGAGTGTACTTTAGACATTTACTTTATGGGGTTGATACCCAAGGGAGACACAAGTAATATTTTAATGTAGGGACTATTGCACATCCTGTATCCCACATTGCTCAAGTGAGTAGAGTTGCCCCTTAGAGGAAGGATAAAGGGAAGTGTTTGTAGATTCTTTGGGAATGTTAGATAAAAAGAAAAGAATTGTTGCACTTGTAGCTTATTTGGGTATTTGAGAATGTCCTTCTCATCTATAGCACTATAGACATCAATCCTTGGGATTGGTCTTTGGAGTTTTTGCTCTCAGCCACTGTAGCAACTACACCACTATAGGAGATGTGCCACTGTAGAAACCATACTACTATAGCATCCATACCACTGTAGCAGTTGTATTACTATAGTAGATCATCACTGTAGCAACTCCATCACTGTAAAATTTGTATGTAGCCAGGTGAGTCCATAGTTTCTATCTGTAGAGTCTATAGTTTTCTACCTACAGAGTCCATAGTTTTTTGCCTACAGAGTCCATAATTTTATACCTACAAAGTCCATAGTTTTCTACCTACAGATTCCATAGTTTCTACCTATAGAGTCCATAGTTTTCTACCTACAGAGTCTATAGTCTTCTGCTTATAGAGTCCATAGTTTTCTACCTACAGAGTCTATAGTTTTCTGTCTATAGAGTCCATAGTTTCCTACCTATAGAGTCCATAGTTTTTTGCCTATAGAGTCCATAGTTTTCTACCTGCAGAGTCTATATTTTCTACCTATAGAGTCTATAGTTCCTGCTTGCAGAGTTTATAGTTTTCTGCCTGTATAGTCTATAGTTTTGCAGCCAGGCAAGTCCATAGAAGCTCCTACAGAGTCCATAGATTTGGCTGTAGAGTCTGTAGATCTAGACTACAGAGTCCATAGAAAACCTACCTATAGAGTTTGTGGTTCCATGGGTCAGAGACACAAATGAAGCACCTTCAGAACTTGTTGGGATATCTGCTTGAAATAATGTTTGTACAATCACCAGGGGATCTAATGAGTCACCACGTGACCATCATTTTACTCATTTACTCATTCTATAATTAATACAAATATAGTGTGTTGGTTATCTCAGTTATGTGTATCTATGCTTGCAATTATATATTTATGTCACATGCATTAGTCTTTGTAAAACATGAAAAAAACAACACTAGAAATCTATTGGAGTCATAAGGAGTCCCTGATGTGTTAGTTTTGGGTGCAAACTAGGGTGCCCACTATAGTGGTATTAGATCCTATTATTCCTACCATCCTATGAGGTTTCATGCATCCCACACATCATTACTTCTTGAGGATAAACTGGACAAACCTAGACTTACAAGTTTTTTAGGAATTGAGGAGGAGGGTGAACCCTTTTTGAGCACCAGCCATGGGTGATCGAGATGGGGAAGGGGGAGAACCCAGCACCAAGATGATGCTTAGTGATCTTGCCAAGGGGCAAAGGGAGATACAAACCACATTATAGTAGATGGCTCTAGAAATTACACAACACCTAACTAGAGCATATCAGGGCAATAATTCCAACTAGGGTAATAATGCTAACCAAGTAGGTGGACTAGGTAATGGAGGTAATGGAGATGCATGATTAATAGAGGAGCTCAAACATACGCTAGAGTAGGTTCTTCTACAAGGCCACTCATGCCATAATTCCCTTCAAGATAGAATGACCAAGATAACATTGGTCCTACACAACCGGAGATACATGACCAAATTCTAGAGGATTGGAGAAATGTTGGACCAAAATTTTAGGGTGAAATGTCCTTCAGGGAGTATATGGATGTTAGAATCAAGCATATGTCCATGAGAGGGAATAGGAAAAAAAATTATGAGATGAGGAAAAAGTTGGGAAAGTTGTCCATTCCATATTATGATGGTATAGGGAAGACTTTAGTGTGAATGTGGTCCAAAAATTAGACACTTATTTTCAACTTAATCCCATGCCTGAGGAGGATACAATTAAGTATGATGCATTGCATTTGGATGGAAGTACCCATGAGTGGTGGCACCATGGTATGGTCATGCTGAGCCATAACCAGATAGATACTTATGCAGAGTTTATTGAGAGACTCATTGATAGATTCGATACTAAAGACCTGGAATTACATTTTAAGGAGCTAACTCAGCTTAAACAATGGGGTTCTATGGAGGCTTGTATCACTGAGTTCCAAAAGCTGGTAGTATTGGTGATGGATATAGCAGAAAGGAGACTAGTTGTTTTTTTCATGGATGGGCTTTTTGATTCCTTATAAGGATGGGTAAAGGGATACAACCCCTCTTCACTATAAGAGGCTATTAAGAAAACAAGAGACCTAGCATCTTCTTCTTATAGGAGTAAAATTCACTCTAAGGACTCTCATTTTAAGAAGGATAAGGAATGGAAGGCATTTCAGAAGGACCCTCAAAAACCTAAGGGGGAAACTAAAGGGTTAAACAATGATACCCTCAATGAACTTAGGAAGAAAAAACTATGTTTTCATTATAAGAAGCCATGGAATCTTTCCCGTGAATGTCCACTTAAGGTGAAGGCTAAGCCCATGGAGTATTTCTCAGTAGATGAATCACCTTCCAAAGACAAGGAGTAGCATTCGGATTCAGAATCTAGCCTAGGTGATAACACTGCTAAGGAGAGTTTGGATGATGAGAAGTCTCTTGCTTGGTTGACAGGGGTCCAGAAGACCATCACCTTTAAGGTAAGAGGGATGATTTAGGGGCAACACATGGTTTCATTTATTGACACAGGGGCAACATATAACTTCATTGACACAAAATTGGTGGCCAAAGGAGGCCTTCAAACCGAAGAGCACGTGGGGTTTAGAGTCATGGTGGACAATGGCCACAAGTCATTATGCACCTAGAAGATTTCAAATCTTCACGTCAGATTGGGAGGAGATTATGAATTGAAGGATGATTTCTATGTAGTTGACATGGGTGATTATGATCTCATCTTGGGAATGATGTGGATGGCATCTCTAGTAGAGTTTACCTTCAACTTGGCTAAGTTGGAGATGAGGTTTTAGCATTAGGGTAGGAAGGTAGTGTTTCGAGGTTTACCTAATGGGGAGATCAGGGTGGTATCATTGAAGAGGATGGAATGGTTATTTAGACATGATGATGTAGAATGGGCAGCTAAATGTTTGATCATGTCTACACCTCTAGAGTAGTAAGATAAAAGCTATCATCTAGATGTACAGGAGATCATTTCTAGGCATGAGAAGGTGTTTGGTAGCATTCCACATGGGGTTCCTCTCAAGAGGGGTATAGAGCATGTTGTCAAGCTAGAGGAGGGGGCTAAACCAGTCATCATCACCCCCTACCACCATCCTAAAAAGCACAAGGATGAAATAAAGAAGTCAATAAAGGAGCTATTAGAGATGGGGCATATTAGGTCCATCAAAATCCCCTTTGCTTCAGTGGTTATTTTGGTGAAGAAGAAGGATGGGACAATGCATATGTGCATTGATTATAGAGCTCTCAATAAGAAGAAAATTAAGAATAGGTACCCCATCCCTAGGATTGATGAGCTAATTGATGAGCTACATGGAGCATGATATTTCTCTAAGATAGAATTACATTTAGGATACCATCAGATTAGGATGCGAGCAGAGGACATAGAAAAAACTACTTTCCAGTGTCACTATAGGCACTTTGAGTTTTTGGTTATGCTATTTGGGCTAACCAACACTCTAGTTACCTTCTAGAGTTAAATGAATTAGGTGTTTAGAGGGTAGCTCCAAGGATTTATATTGATAATCTTTGATGACATCCTGGTATTTAGTAGGATGTGGGATGAGCACCTACAACAATTAGAGGAGGTTCTGGTCATTTTAGAGAAGGAGTCACTATATGCCAAGGAATCAAAGTGTGAGTTTGTTATGACCAAGTTGCTCTACCTCAGCCATATTATCAGTGCTAAAGGAGTTTAGGTGGATCTAGAAAAGATCAAGGTGGTTATTGATTGGCCCACTCTAACCAACCTTACACAACTCAAAGGATTTTTTGGATTATGTGGATTTTATAGGAGATTTGTGAAGGGCTTTTCACAGACTACAGTACCATTAATAGACCTCACCAATAAGGGTGATTTTGTATGGACAAAGGTAGTGCAATAGTGTTTTGAACATTTCAAGTAGGTGATGTCTTCATGTCTGGTTCTAGCTCTACCCAACTTCATGAAGCCTTTTGAGCTTCATTCTGATACATCAGGTGATGGGATTGGAGTAGTATTGATGCAAGAGAAGCACCCCATTACTTTTGAGAGTAGGAAGATCCAAGGGGTGGAGAGAAGCTATTCTATTTATGATCGAGAGATGTTAGCCATCATGCATGCCTTGGCCAAATTCTGATCCTACTTGGTTGGAGGGAAGTTTGTGATCAAGATGGATCACAACAATATAAAGTATTTCATGGGTCAGTGAGACTTGAATGACAGGTAGTAGAAGTGGGTCACTAAATTATAGGCTTATGACTTTGACATTGAGTTTGTCAAAGGAAAGAAGAATGTAGTAGCTGATGCCTTATCTAGAAGACCTCACATTTGTGCTCTTGTAGAGATTTCAAGAGATTGGCAGGTTAATATTATAGTAGAATATGTCAGAGACGCTTGGGCTTCAAGATTGATTTTAGGCACTATACAAGATGGTCACTATGAGGTGATAGATGGGTTGATTAGATTTTAAGACAAGATTTATTTGATTCTGTCATCACACTTAAGAGAGATGATACTGAGGGCATTTCATGATGCACCTACGACTAGGCATCTGGGGGTTTTCAAGACCTACAGGAAGATCTAAGAGTGGTTCTCATGGAGAGGACTCAAGGATGATGTTCAGAGGCATGTTAGGGAATGTGTAGTTTGTCAACAAAATAAAGAAGAGCAAACATTTCTTGCTATTTTACTACAGCCCTTACCCATTTTAGACCAGAAATGGGAAAGCATTTCTATGGACTTCATCACTAGCCTACCCTGAGTGAAGGGAAGAAATTACATTTATGTGGAGGTAGACACATTTATTTGCTATTCCCTCTACTTATACAACAATTTAGGTGGCCAATTTTTTCTTTAGGGAGGTTTTCAAGTTGCATGGGTTACCAAGATTTATTATTAGTGACAAGGATAACAAGTTCATGAGCACCTTTTAGTGGGAGTTGTTCAAGTTGTGCAGTATAGACCTTACACCTAGTATGAGCTACCATCCTTAGATAGATGGGCAGACAGAGATAGTAAATAAATGGGTGGAAGGTTATTTGTGGAACTATGTGACTGCATAGTAGAGAGCTTGGGTTAAGTGGTTACACATGGGGGAGTATTTTTATAATAATACACATCACATGACCATCACAATGACTCCATTTATGGAATTGTATAGGTATGAAGCTCTAAGCTTCATGGATATGGTTTTGGGGGACAGTAGAGTGCCCAAGGCTAAAGAGCTATTAAAGGATAGTCAAGATATCTTGAGAGTGCTCAAGGAGAATATACAATAGGCTTAAAATTAGTGGAAGTTATATGCTAATCAGTGTAGGGTAGAGTGCAGTTTCAAGGTAGGGGACATGGTGTATTTGAGGCTACAACCATATAAGCAGTCATCACTCAAGAAGAGTAGAGCAGAGAAGCTAAAGCCTAGATTTTATGGCCCCTATAAGGTGATTCAAAGAGTGGGTGAAGTTGCCTATGAGCTTGAGCTTCTAGAGGGCAGTCGGGTGCATAATGTATTTCATGTGTCTAGGCTTAAGAAGGCCATTGGTCAGAATGTAGTGCCTACTATAGATTTACCCCCTTTGGATGAGGAAGGGAGTCTTGTGTTAGAACCTAAGGCTATTTTGGACACTAGAGAGAGGAAACTCAAAAACAAGATAGTGAAGGAGTATTTGGTTAGATGGAGAGACCTATCGGAGGAGGATGCTACATGGGAGAGTGAGCAAGTTATTTAGCAGGCTAGGCTGAGATTGCTTGAGGACAAGCAATTTCAAGGGGGGTAGACTATAATGTCCCCACTTTAGCAGTTGACTTACTCAGTTCCAACCCACTTACTATTTGTAGTCAGTTAATAGGATGTAATGGAGGCTAGTTTTGATGATTGGATTTGATACTCCTTGTTGAGAGATTTTTGATGAGCTATCACTTGCACCATTCGAAGTCTAGTTGCTAGTTATTTTTCAAGCTTGAAGTGCTGCAAAAAAGTAAGATTTAACCCAGATGTAAGACATTAAGTGTTACTTTAGACATTTACTTTATGGGGTTGATACCCAAGGGAGACACAAGTAATATTTCAATGTAGGGACTGTTGCACATCCTTTATCCCACATTGCTCAAGTGATTAGAGTTACCCCTTGGAGGAAGGATAAAGGGAAGTGCTTGTGGCTTATTTGGGCATGTTGGATAAGAAGAAAAGAATTGTTACACTTGTAGCTTATTTAGGAATTTGAGAACATCCTTCTCATCTATAGCACTCTAGACATCAATCCTTGGGATTGGTCTTTGGAGTTTATGCTATCAGCCATTGTAGCAGCCATGCCACTGTAGTAGTTGTACCACTGTAGTAGCCATACTATTGTAGTAGCTATGCCACTATAGCAACTATATTACTATAACAACTTATCATTATAGCATCTCCATCACTATAACATTTGTATGTAGCCAGGTGAGTCTATAGTTTCTACCTACAGAGTCTATAGTTTTCTACCTATAGAGTCCATAGTTTTCTACTTGTAGAGTCCTTAGTTTTTTGCCTATAGAGTCCATAGTTTCTACCTACAGAGTCTATAGTTTTCTACCTGCAGAGTCTATAGTCTATTGCCTATAAAGTCCATAGTTTTTTGCCTATAGAGTCCATAGTTTCCTACCTGCAGAGTCGGTAGTTTTCTACCTGTAGAGTCTACAGTTTTCTACTTGTAGAGTGCATAGTTCCTGCCTATAGAGTCCATAGTTTTTGCCTACAGAGTTCATAGTTTCCTGCTTTAGAGTCTATAGTTTTTTTCCTGTAGAGTCTATAGTTTTACAATTAGGTGAGTCTATAGAAGCTCCTTTAAAGTTTATAGATTTAGCTGCAGAGTCTATAAAAATGGCTTGCAGAGTCCATAGATCCAAACTATGGAGTCTGTAGAAAACCTACCTATAGAGTTCATAGTAACACAGGTTAGAGACACAAATGAATCACCTTCAAAACTTGATGGGATATCTGCTTGAAATAATGTTTGAATGATCACTAGGGGATTTAATGAGTCACCACATGACCAACATTGTACTCATTTACTCATTCTACAATTAATACAAATACAGTGTGTTGGTTATCTCAGCTATGTGTATCTATGCTTGCAATTCTATATTTATGTTACATGCATTAGTCTTTGTAAAACATGAAAAAATCAACACCAAAAATCTACTTGAGTCATAAGGAGTCCCTGTTGGGTTAGCTTTGGGTGCAAACTAGGGTGCCCACTACAAATAGCTATTGAAATATGATCTAACCACTTAGATGATTTTGGGTTTCTTATTTCCTTTAATATGGTGCATTCAAATCTGGGTCATAGACTATCACTCTTTATCAAATAGAATAAACCTAGTTTTTCTTCCTCATAGTGGTTGTGGGAAAAATAGGCTAGTGGGCACATGGTGTCAAGCTACCCAAAGACACCTCTATAAATGAGCATTGCCAACATATCTAATACTATTAATGGGTCCTCAACATATGTAATTTTCCTCTATATTTTGGATTATGCGTGAATCTTGCAATATGTGGAAAACAAGTACAATAGTGACCTAGCTTTTAACTTGAAAAAATTGGGCTCTTGGGTTACTCCTTTAGTATTTTAGACCTTTGTATGTGTTTTTACTATGAATGATATGAGAATAGGATAAAATATCAAAAAAATACTCTATTTAATTCTTGATTAAATTCTTTTGATAAGTTGCCTTGGTTTCTTCTAGGTGAGGAATGAATAAGGGTTGATATTATATTTATATTAATCCCTTTGGAGAATGACTGGCATTAGATCACTTAGGAAAACCATTAATATATGTTTCATTTGAAAATTATATAACTTTAGTGAATTTAAAAATTGAATTATAGCAATAAACCTACATCAACATAGTTGTTTGTTTGATGCAAGTGTCAAAGAATAATAAAATAAGTACATGCTCAAAATTTGTAAAGGCATATGATAAGTAGTTTTTAAGCATTTTAAGTAAGATAGAAGTCCTAAGTCATCAACATAATATTGGTTAGCCTAATATATATGAAAAAAGACATAATAGAGTAGATGAAAGACTTAAATAATCAAGAAAGATATAGAAAATAGAGGAACATCCAAGGTTTGAGTTTGCGAAATGTACAAGATTGAGGTGATATATAATTCAAAAATAGTGTCTAAAATACTCTAGTAAGGTGAAGAAATTTTGGTTAGGAATGTTTTTTTTATGATGATAAGTATAAAAATTAAGGTAAACTAAATTTTTAATGTTATTCCCATATATATAAGAACATAAATTAGAGTTAATTGCTATAAAATTGCATACCTTATTTAAAACACATAAGAAAGGATATGTTAATAGGGATAGGCTAAATATCTATCTCAAAATAAAGAAAATGTGATAAAAAGAAATATAATATAAAATAAATATGAAAATAAAATATATAGAAAGAGTCAAAATGATGATGTGGATGAAAAAAATTATAAGAAAATGAGAAAAATAAAGAAAAAATTTTACAAAAAAATGAGAAAAGATAGAGCAATTTTGGAATAAATATTAGAAATTAAAAATATTATAAAACATAATAAAAATGGATAAAAATTTAATAATATATATAAAAGAGAATTAAAAAAGCTCCTATAAAAAAAGAGATAAAACAAAAAAAATGTAGGAAAAAGAGGAAAAATAGAAAACCACCACTACTGTTGAAAACCATCAAAAATGACTTAATGAATATGTAAAATGGAAATTAAAAAATGATGTTTTCTAATGGAAAGTTAAGTCTAACTTTATTTATACATAAATTAAAATCAGAGGCTTAGTTTAAACCATTGTAGGATAACTAAGAAGAACAAATGGGTGATTCATATGAGATCAATTTTCAAACACATTGAGATGACGTAAGTGGAAAGAATGGAACAAAAAAAATGGAAAGAAAAGGATGAACTAGAATAAAAATAAAATGGGGAAAATAAAAAGGCATAGAAAATAATAAAAACATCAAAGAGAATATAAAATTAGATGAAAAGGTATAAAAATAATAAATGGATAAAAAAGAGATACTACTAGGAGAGAATTGGTAAAAATTAAAACATCTTAATTAGGAAGTAAATATAGTGGTAAAAATAAATAATCATAAAATCAAGGACACTGTACCAAAACTAGAGGTGATAGATACACTACAAATTATACTATGAACAAATAAGGAAAATAGAGGGAAAACCATGGAAATTTTATAGATTTCACAAGTTGATAAAATTAAGAAACCTAAATATCATAATAATTTCATCGAATCATAACATACATACTTGAAAGGAGCATTTTATGGTGTTATAGTACATGTTTTATATTACAAGTATGTGAAAAAATTAAGACATTCCAAACTTATATAAATTTATCATATTTAGGTCAAGTCAAAAAGTCAAGTGATGGTGTAGTCAAACCGTTAGACATAGATCATGGAGTAGAAGTCTAATTCTCAATTTATATGAAGGATGATGTTGGTTTCTTGAAATAATATACCATATTTTAATTGGTTAGATGGTACAATAAATATTTTTATTAGTTTCTATTTATGATAAAATTAGTTTGTTAAAGGGGACCCACCCTATTACAAACTACAAATAGGAAATGTCTAAAGGCCAAAAGTAAACATAAAAGCTTGTTAAAAGAAAAAAAAAGAGAACTAATACAACTTACAGCCAAATTATAGCCAAAACATAGTATCAAAATAATAGTACAATAACACTAACATCCTGGGTATTGGTAAGTGTTATCATTGATGTCAAAGATTGATGCCATGTGTCCATTGATGTATAAGGTAATGACAAAGAGGTGATGTCATGATGATGATGAGTTTGAGCTTGAAGTTGTGCAAGGTAGGATTTGGATGCATATGAGCCAAGGTAATAACAAAGTGGCGATGTCATGATGATGATGAGTTTGATCTTGAAGTTGTGCAAGGAAGGATTTGGATGCATATAAGCTAAGTATTGTTTGAGGTTTATCATATTGTATCTAGAATTTTGATGTGGTTTTAGGTCAAGGAGTGAAGACAAGCATGTGAATAGTGTTTTGGCATAGGTTTGGTATCCTAGTATGTAAGCATGGATCTTTAGTATATGGTTGGATAGGAAGTTGATGAATGTTATAAATGATGAGATCATGTTGTGGAGGTCCTATGGTGTGTCACAAGTGATCAAAATGCTTATGGGAATACATGGTGTTCATCTGGTTCCTCTTTATGTTCATCTAGGCATAGTTGGTTCTATGATAGAAAATTTTGAGTAGGCATATTGATGACATTATATTTCACATGTGTGAAGGTTAAAAGAGTAGTTTGATATATAAATTGATTATATTATTTGAGGAGATCATATATGGTTTAAGTTTTATCTCATGAAATTTATTTCAATAAAAGTTATTAAGGTTTAAAGTTGGCCTTTTAGGTAGATTGTGAAAATTCCCATACTTACCCAGACCATCACTACATATCATCTAGATATATATGAACTAATAAATTTTTGAATTTAATTTAGGTATGAATAAATTAAAAAATGGTCAAATTTTTACATGGATATGTTGTCTATAGTGGAAAGAGGCCACCCTAAAAATTTTTATTCTTGAAATGATTTCTAGCTCAAGTTATAAAGCTTCAAAGTTGCTTTAGTAGACTATGATGGGCCAAAGATCATCAATTTTTATCACATGAAATTTTGAGGTAATTAGTAGAGAAGATCCAAAATTGAGCACCTTATCATACATATTGAGATCAATGGTGAGTATGAAGTCAACATGTGAAAGGTTGCATGTGTAGGTGACAAGTGTCACAAGCTTGCTAGTCTGATAGAAGATCAATAGTGAACGATTGTGCATACTGATGAAGATAAATAGTGAAAGATAAGTAAAAGATTCATCAATGCATGTGAAACTTCCAAGTGGAACAAATGGAAAGGAATATTAATAAACTACTCAGAAGGAAAACAAGGGTGCCAAGTGTCATAATCTTGGGAGTTCTAAGCAAGATCTAATCATGATCACTGCAAGATAAAGACTAGGATACTCAGTAGAGATATAAAATGCGTATGTGGTTAAGATTACCAAAAATCATGAGATGAGGTCAAAATGTTCAAGGCTTAACATTTAGATAGTGGAGCACTATGAGTATAAGTTAGAGTTACTTCTAAAGAATATCAATGGTACAAGTTGAATGAGATGAACAAAGAGCACGAGATGTGTTCTAAGTGATTGAGGTTTAACTGTGACCATTTGGATTTAAATATTTGAATTTAATGAAGGAAAGACTAGTGATTTATTTTTGAGCCATAACATTTGACCTATGCATAATTTTATTTTGTAGTAAAAATCAAAGTTGTATAGGAATTCAAGGCACATCTATAAATATTCATTTTAAGGTCTAAATGTTTGTAGAGTCAAATTTATTGACTTCTAAATTTGACTATGTGTTCACTCATGCTCTATAAGTAACCAAAGAGGGGTAATAGAGTTGTTCTTGTTAATATTTAAATGTTTCAAGATGAGATAGCTATTATAAAGTATTGTATACTCCATGAGGACCATCTATCTAGATTATGAAGGTTTGATCAATCATATTCAATATGATCAAAGGCTTAAAAGGTGACTGTGTGTTCATTTATGGTGGTTATGTGTAAAAAATGTTTTTTTTCAGAGAATTGAGCTTTAGAATAAGGGTGATATGATGGTTGTTTTCACTTAAGGATGACCCAAATATTGTTTGGCATGGGCTCATGTATTTGAAAGTGTTCATGTGTTCATAGTTCTCTCAGAGAAATGTCAAAGAGGTGAATGTGTCTTCATAGGACCTAAAAGGTGAATTAGGCATACTTGAAAGAGGGTTGTGATTAAAGGTGACCCATGTTATATGCCTTAATGGTGAAGGCATGTGTTATGGCTGATAATAAAGGTTGTGATCATAATATTCATGAAGACTCTATAAAAGGTGAAACCAAATATGATGGTTTCTAGACTTGATAGAAGAGGTGTGTGTGAGTTATAGAGCAAAGGAAAGAAGAAAGGGTGTGTGCTCAGTGGATGGGTTGTAGAGAAGAGTAGGTTGATGACTGTGTGTATGAACTATAGGTCATATTTTTTTATGTCAAAATAGTTCTCTTTTAGGTTTGATGATTAAAGATGAGTGAATAGGTCTAGAGTGATCTAAATGGATGATTTGTATGCCTTGAGTATGAGTGAAGGATAGATGATGTCTATCTAAGATTAGTGGTTGATTTGAGAGGAAGATTAGAGTCTAGATTATGTAGTGTGCATAGTTGAACATAGATTATATACATTATATATCCATTAGATTGGTAGGTAATCAGTGATCAAGAGATGTTCATTTCATAGGTGTTGGGAGGGTGCTCAACATCTAGGTCAGAAGAACTTGACCAATAGGTGGTCAGAAGGACTTGATAATCTTAGGGGTAGGTACTCCTAAAATAGGTGTTTGACTAAAGCTGGTCAAAAAGACTTGACCAATAAGTGGGCTACAGGACTTAAACATCCTAGGGTAGGTTTTCCTTATGAAATAGGTGTTTCACTAAATTTTGGTTAGAAAGACTTGACTAGTCTCATGTTTGTAATACCTTATAAGATAATTAGTCCTTATGCTTTTAGGCTTTAGAGTAGGTTTTATTCCCCATGAGGGTTTACCATATTAGATGTTGTGTTATGTTGTGCTTCTATTATTCATGCTCTGTATGTGCTCTCCTTGATTTGATGGTAATCTATTTGCATATGATTTTGGTGTTTATTCATGAAATTAAATGAATGAATGACAAATGATCTGAAATTTAAAGATTAGTTAACTGATTCAACCCCCTTATTAGTCATTTTGTACCTCTAATAATTAATATCAGAGTAGGTCCTTTAGAGGAAACTTAAAAAATTGAAGGAGATCCTTAGTAGATCATGATGGTTAAGTATTTGAAGAAAGAGATTCAATAGTGGAAGGTTGTGATCAAGTAACTTGAAGAGTTGATATGTACATTGAAGAGATATGCCAAAGATCATGAGAAAGCTATCAATGATCTCAAGGTTTAGATAGAAGATGCCAAGGCAAGTTTGAATTTAAAATAGGAATTTTGTTCAAAATAAAAAGACATCATGTATAATGAAGAAGCTTTCCATGACAATGGAGAAGAAGTGTTCTATGATAGAGAGGAAAAATTAGATGTAAGAGCTGAGCTCATAAAGAGGAATCACAAGATGAGGTATACGATCAAAGGTATTAAAGCCCAAGTCAGTTCTCTTGAGGGAAGTTTTCTAGGAAAGAAAAAGAGAGATGAGAAGAAGAATAAATATTTGTTCAAGTCTCTTGAAGAGAAAGCTTGTATATTGAAGAATGATTTGACTGAAAAAGTCAAGGAGGATAAAGAGAACATCACAAATCTTAGATTTAAGTTAGAGGTTGCAAGTTCTAGTTTTAAAAATAAAGGTGATGAGTGTACATAGTTGAAGGTTGAAATGGAGTAATTAAAGAGTGAGAATGATCTTTTTATATACAATTTGAATAATCTAGAAAAGTAACATGTAAATCCTAAGCAAGCTAAGAAGAATGAAAGCTTTGAAAGTAATGCAAGAAGGTCTATTAGACAAACAAATGATTCAAGGTATGATATTTTATTCCATGGTTTTTTTAATACATTTAATAAGTATGGTCATTGAGCTAAGGACTATATAAGGAATTCAATCAATTATGGACATTCATGGAGCTATGATAGAATGAGTTTTTGGCCAAAGATTGATTACTGTTAAAATCTATCAAAAGGTATGAATGATGTTATTTATTTCATTTGTGATAAGAAAGGTCATATTTCTATACTTTTTCTTAGTAAATTTTTTAAGACCTCAATTCATATAAATAAGGGAGAGACTCTTATAAATCATATCAAAATTCAAAACATGATGTGGTGACCTTAGGTAGTGAAGGCTAGCGCTACTGAGCTCAAGAATCAAACTTATGATACTGAAGAAAAGGAATAAATTTTTGAGGTGTATCAAGAGTTCTAAGGAAGTGGCATCTCATTATAAATGTATAATAATGTGGATGATCAATGAATCAAATCAGTTATACCATTCAAGGCCAAGGAGAATCTAAAAGAAGGATCTCAATCTAATGGTTTATTTATTATAATTTAAGATTTTTTTAGGTAAGAAGTTTCATGATTTTTAAGAGTACTTGTTGTCTTATTTAAAATAGGATAAGGTTTTATCTAAATATATATGCTAATAACCTATGTTTTCATCATGAATTATCAAGGAATCCAAAGATGAGATGGATGCCAAGCAAGTTGTTTCAATCAAGAAAAGGAAGAAGAAGGTTCTTCATTATTGTGATGAGGAATGGAATGCTCCTCTATTCTATGTCCTTATGAAGTAGAGATGTCTTTGTTGTACTTCATGAAGACATTTAGTATTTTGAAGAATCATGTTTTCTTTCAAGGGTGTTTTCAGTTGGAGTAGTTTATAGGGTCATATTAAAGGTTTCTAAGTGGTAAAGGAAGATTTATGAGTTGTTAAGATGATATTTTTGCATTGAAATTTATATTTAAATTATTATATCATTATCCAAGTGGTTTTGTGGTTTTAATTTTGTGATGATTGTATCTAGGCATGCAATAAGTTTTAGAGGCGGGAGTTAACTAGGAGGTTTATTGACCTTGTTTATTTTGAGATTCTAGAGTTTTAGGCTATGCTAGAAAAGTAGTTTTCCTAATGAGTTAAGTTTTAAGGATTATTAATAGGTTTAATGTAATAATTTTTTCTTAAAATCAAGATTTATATATATTTTAAGGCTTGTGGTTTTCAAATTATTCATGATTTTGTCAAGATGGAGGCTTAATTGGCTAGTAGGTTTGTGAAGGAAGTATGTTATAGAGGAGGATATAGGTGATGAAAATTGGTGTACCTAAGGGGGAATATGAGAGTGATATATATATATATATATATATATATATATATATATATATATATATATATATATATATATATATATATATATGAAGTTTTAGGTGTTTAATGTGTGTCTACTAAAATTTTTGGTCTTTTCAAGTACCAAGTAGGGCTATAAGGAGATTAGACAGGTCTAGTGTGAAGAAGAATGCTTTTTGATCAGTTTATCTAAAAGAGCATGGTGTGAGTGTTTTACTGTATGATATTATGTTGGTTTATATCATGTTTCCTATTTGGTGAGTGGCATGAATTTATATTGGTTGTCTTTGAGGTGGATTGAGAGAGAAGGCTAGTAAGCTTGTGTGGTGGTTCTTCATGGTGTGTGGAGATCTAAAGATGCTCAAAAAGTGAAATGGATCAGATACCTTAGGAGGAGTCCATATTAGAGTTATTAAAGTGATTTCAACTAGTTTTTTGTGTTCAAGTGTGTTTAATCCTCATTAATAACATTACATGATCAAATAAGAGTGTTGTCATGGTGCATGGTTGAGAAGTACAAGGTGGTATGCACAGAGTTAGGGGGAGCTAACTCAGATAGCTTGAGTGGATTGAGGAGATATGAATGATTTGAGGGAATAATATGAGATTCTTTATTCATACTGAATATATGGTGATATTTTATATATATGATATTTAAAGAAGGTTGATATGATGACTTGATCAAACCTAGTCATAGTTATGAAAAATAGTTGAATCATCATGCATAAGTAAAGGGAGCTTGTGATTTCTATAGGTAAATAGGTCCAAGGATTATAATATCCTAAGTTAAGATTGATTTATTTCAAATAATAGATGACATGAGATGGAACATGATGTTAGGGGGAACTTTCTAATCTCTGTGAGCAGTTTGTCAGGTCCAAGGATTAAAAATGTCCAAGTTCAGACTGATGCATGTTAAAGGGGGAACAATTATTTCATATAGAGTATGTAATTATATTAATCACTTAAAATTATATTTTATGATGTTAAGAGGATATTTGTGGCTATTTAATCCACTTTGTCATTAATGGCAAAGTGGGAGATGGAAAAGAAGAGGTTACCACCAATGACAAAGGGGGAGATTGTTGGCAAGTATTATCATTGATGTTAAAGATTTATGTCATATGGGAATTGATTTAAAACATAATAAAAAAGTGGTTATGTCTTGATGATAATGAATTTGAGATTGAATTTATGCAAGGCAGGATTTGGGTGCATATGAGCTAAGGTAATGACAAAGTGATGATGTCATGATGATGATGAATTTGATCCTAAAGTTGTACAAGGTAGGATTTGGATGCATATGAGATAATTTATGAATTATTTTAAGCTTATAATATTTTATCTATAATTTTTTTTTGGTTTTAGGCCAAGGAGAGAAGTCAAACTTATAAACAATGTGTTGACATAGGCTTAGTATCCTAGTATGTAAGCATGGATCTTTAGTATGTGCTTGGATAGGAAGTTGATGAATGTTATATATGATGATAT
Organism: Torreya grandis; assembly: GCA_037957365.1. Classification (NCBI taxonomy): domain Eukaryota; kingdom Viridiplantae; phylum Streptophyta; class Pinopsida; order Cupressales; family Taxaceae; genus Torreya; species Torreya grandis. The sequence goes on from JARHVA010004879.1 coordinate 754,102, forward strand.
AATTTTTTATAGATCTTATATGGTGTAAATATTTCTTAAAATGGATATAGTAATGCATTGTGTTCATCCATTTCTTCATTATGTTCATCTAGGCATAGTTGGTTCTATGACAAAAAAATATGAGTAAGTATATTGATGATGTTATATTTCACACATGTGAAGGTTCTCGGAGAATATTGATATATTTATGGATTAACCTATATGAGGAGATCATATTTTTCAAATTTTAGGTCATGTTATTGAGTGCAACAAAATTTATTAAGGTTCAAAGTTAGCCTTCAAGGCAGATTGCAGAGGTTCCCATACTTAACTAGACTGTCACTATATGTCTTCTAGATATATATATAAACCAATAAGTTTTTTAATTTAATTTATGTATGAATAAATTAAATAATGGTTAAGGGTTTACATGGATATGTTTATAGTGCCAAGAATCTACCTTAAAAATTTGGAGTCTTGAAGTGATTTTTATCTCAAGTTATAAAGCTTCAAATTTTCTCTAATAGACTATGATGGGCCAGAGACCATCAAGTTTAATCACATTAAATTTTGAGGCCATTGGTCTAGAAGATCCAAATATGAATTATTAATCATACATATTGAGATAAATGGTGTGTATTAAGTCAACATGTCAAAGGTTGCATGCAGAGGTGACAAGTGTCAAAAACTTACTAGTTTGATAGAAGATCAATGATGAGTGGTGGTTCATACTGATGAATATCAATAGTGTAGGACAAGTTAAATAATCAATAATGCACATGAGACTTCCAAGTGAAACAAGTGCAATGGACTATTATTAAAGTTCTCAAAAGGCACATGATGTTTTTAAGTGTCATAATATTAGTTCTTAGCAATATATAATGGTGACTATTATAAGATAAAGACTAGGCTAATTAGTAGAGATTGATGGTGTGTATGTGGTCAAGATTACCAAAAAGCACAAGATGAGGTCAACATGTTCAAGGTTTAAAATCTATATAGTGGAGCACTATGAGTTAAATATTGAGTTACTTATGAATAAGATCGATAGTATGAGTTGATTGAGCTAAGAAAAGAGCACAAGATGTGTTCTAAGTGACTGAGGATTAACTGTGACCATTTAGATTTAAATATTTGAATTTAATGAAGAAAAGACCAGTTCTTGGTTTTTGAGCCAAAAATTTCAATCTATATATAATTTGATGTTACAATAAAAATCAAAGTTATAGAGGACTTCAAGATACATGTGGAAATATTAATTTTAAGGTCTAAATGTTTGTATAGTCAAAGTTATTGATTTTAAAACTTGACTATGTGTTTTTTCATGCTTTGCAAGTAACCTAAGAAGGGTAATAGAGTTGTTATTTATGGTATTTTGATGTTTTGAGATGAGATAATTATCCAAGAGTGTTTTAGACTACATGAGGACCATTTATATGGATTATGAAGGTTTGATCAATCATATTTAGTATGATCAGAGGCTTAGAAGGTTATTACATGTTTATTCATTGTGGTTGCGTGAACATAATGTTGGTAGAGCAAATGGAGCTTTATCAGAAGGGTGTTTTGATGCTTATTATCACTTAAAGAGGACCTATAGATTGTGTGGCATGGGTTTATGTATTTTAAAGTGTTCATGTGTTCTTAGTTTTGTCTAAGAAATGTCAAAGAGGTAAATGGGTCTTCATAGGACCTAAAAGGTGACTTAGGTCTATTTGAAAGAGGGTTATGCTTAGGTGACCCATGTTAGATTCCTTAAGGGTGAAGGCATGTGTTATGGCTGATAAAGAAGGTTATGATAATAATTTTCATGAAGACTCTATAAAAGGTGAAACCAAATATGATGGTTTCTAGACTTGATAGAAGAGGTGTGTGAGAGAGTTGTAGAGAAAAGGAAAGAAGAAAGGGTGTGTACCCAGTGGATGGGTTGTAGTGTAGAAAACTTTTCATGACTATGTGTATGAATTATAGGTCATATTTATGATGTCATAATAGTGTTCTTTCATGTTTAACTATTGAGGATGAGTGGATAAGTCTAGAGTGATCCGAAAGGATGCTTTAGATGCCTTGAGTGTGAATGAAGGATAGATGATGTATATGTTAGATTGGTGGTTTATTTGAGAGGAATATCAAAGTGTGTACTATGTAGTGTGAATATTTAAATATATCTTATATACATTATATTTCCATTATATTTTAAGCAATAAATGATCAAGAGATGGTCATTTCATAGGTGTTGGGAGGGTACTCAACATCTAGGTTAGGACTTGACCAACAAGTGGTTAGAAGGACTTGATCATATTAAGGGCAAGTGTTCCTTTTGAAATAGGTGTTTCAATAAATCTAGTTAGAAGGACTTGACCAACAAGTGGTCATAAGGACTTGATCATCCTAGGGGTATGTGCTCCTTGTGAAATAGGGGATTCACTAAATTATGGTTATAAGGAATTACCTAGACTAATGTTTGTAATACCTTATAGGATAAGTAGTCCATGTGTCTATAGGCTTGAGAGTGGGTTTTATTCACCATGAGACTTTCCCATATTATATGTTGTGTTATTATGCTTCTCTTATTCATGATTTTTATGTGGTCTCCTTGCTTTGATGGTAATCTAGTTTCATATGTTTGTTATGTTGATTCGTGAATGTCAATGAATGAATGATAAGTAATCTAAGAGTGAAATATTGGTTGATTGATTCACCCCCCCCCCCTCTTATTCATATTATAACTCGAACATTGGTAATTTCCACCCTTCCATTACATCATTCCAATTTTTCTTCATATTAGTTATCATTAAATCCATGATATGAATAATTTGTTAATCCTAAGTTTCATTTTCCACTCCATTCTTATTCTTATCCATTCTGCCATGTTCCATACCTTCATACTCTCTTTTATCCACCACTATTAAACCTTCTATTTTTTTAGGATAATTTTTCATATAAACAATACTAAATTCTATTATCATTCTTATATTGTGTTTGAGTTATTCATTTTCATTCTCAATGCTTGTAATATTATCAGTCATTGTTTCCATTTGTGCACTAAGTTCCATAACTCCACCCTAGTACAATAAATTCCATCATTATTGATCATGTTATTAAATTTAATTGAGCCTAACATTATCCCTCATAAACTTGCACATAAAATATTTAAGAAACTCTATTTCATCTCCCATTTGTTCTAATCTATTATAGATCTTGATGAACATTATAAAAATATCAATATCCTTTTCTATTTTCTCCTTTTTAATATTTCCTTCTTGACTATTGATAACTATCAAATTTTCCACACACCCTCATTAAGTTGATAAAAACCTTACACAACCTCATTCAATCGATTCTATTATGTATCTAAAACACTATTTCAACATTACCTTTATAAGGCTACTCATTTAACAACTCCTAATCATCTAATCTTTCCCATCCTTCAACAAATTTTTAAGTATCTATTGTAATAGGATCCTCCTTATTAAGGTCAATAGGGTTTCTAATCTGAGCTCCTTTCTGATCCTTCCTCTATTTTTTCCTAGTTAGACTCCTAAAAAATCTTTTAGAGATCAAAATCAAGTTACTATATTTATTCTTATGAGAATGGATTATAGTGTAAGGATTAATCCATGAAAAAACTTATAGATCATAAATATGTCATCTTGATACAAAGGGCATTGATTATTCCCTTTCTTAACATCCATAATATACTTTTATAATAAATATAATATGTATATTGGAAGATTTATAGGTATTTAAAATATAAAGTAGCTTAATATAGGAAAATGGTAAAAATGAACTACCATGAATATTCTTTCAAGTATCACATACCTCATAATTTGTTCTACCACTTCATCATAGGGCTGAGGAAAATATTTGCTAAGGAATCTCCCTTGATATTAAGTAACTTCCTTACTATCACTCAAGAATTTTTATTTTTCATATTTTTAATTTTTACTAGGTTTAACATACTCTGTATCCTAAAACTAAAGTTATGTAATTTGAGCAATTAACCCCTTAGATAATGTCATAGTCACATTATTGATTTTAATCATATGTTCATTCTAACTATCTAAAAATTTCTTGGATAGGTATTTTTCATAGCCATCTATGTTTTCAATGAGCATCACTAACCTACTTATTTGGAAAATCTCCCATATCTTTGCATTATTCTTGATTTTCCTAGCTATAATGGTTGAACACAATGCAAACTACCATCCATTCTGTTAAATTCCAAGTTAGAACTTACTTGAATTTAAACCAATAGTGAGTACCTTTTAAATTCAAAAAATAGTCCTTATCAATATGATTTTTGAATATCCCCCATATATATTTTCTAGCAGCAAGGTGTAATCATTAAAATATAGTGCATTACCTTCCTCAAACAAGCTATGATTAATGTCAATCATATCAATAAAAAAATTCCATAGAAGTTACCATATTCCTTACACTCATCCTTGAAAATTAATAAAGCATTGAAATCATCATGAATATTCATGATAATATTAATTAATATTGATAAGGTTTTCTCTATCCACAATACTTTTGAATTCATTTGGAAATAAATCTTATTTTGACCAAATCTTAGAGAATAGAGACAAACCACCCCTATTATAAAAATAATACACCAAATTATTACCTTCTCTCTATATATGTTGGAATTAATTGACTAGAATGAATTCTTGAAGCTCAAGCTTTCCTTAATAATGTGACTTATACTACAACTAGCCTTATTCATATTCTTAATAAAATTGACAATGTTCATATAATCACACTGAAAAATCAACTTTTCACACCTCAAATCCTTTGCCATTTAGATACCCATAACATAGAAATATATTTATCTAGATGAGTTTCTAGATACACCATATTGCCTTCATAAGCACCTATAACCTAACCATACTCATGCATTAGAACGTAATCACCACCAAATAATCCTATATTACCTTTAATAGATCCATCAAAGTTTAACTTAATCCAACCAAATAGAGGATTCATCCATTTAACATGATTTATGAGGTTGATTCTAGTATCTACTGGTATCTCACCCTCAACAATAAATTCTAATTATTATCAATCAATTCTTCTTGAGATGTACATTTCTACTTCTTACTCCATTTAATAATTTTCAAATTTTCCAAAAGAATATTTATAATTTTAAAAGTAATATTTTTTGGATAGGAATTTGTATCCCTAAATATTATGTCATTGAATTCCTTCCATATTCCCCATATAACATGGGGAAACATCGTAATCCATAGTTTATTTAATTCCTAATTCATAAATGGTGAGTTCTAATCCAACCAAGAATTTTTAAGAGAAACACTAAAAATCCAATTTCAAAATATATAAACAAAATAACACCATACCTTAAAAACAAAAGTAAATTCTAACTTAAAATGTTGAACGAATTCATTATCTAATTCAAAAAGTAGATAGTGATTGACTAGCATCAAACCTCTTTGGTAAAGGTTATCCAACATAAGGATATTATCATGAATGTATAGCCAAAATAAAATGTTGACTTTTGTAATAAGGTGTTTATCCCAATCTCTCAGCCATGGAAAAGACTCATTATTGGGAGGAGATAATAATGAATAACCAGACTTAACACTATACTACCCATCCTTTGATTATAACCAAACTAATTCATCTACCTTAATAAAATTTGTAATATGAACACTTGTTAAAATAAGACTAAGATCAAGGTTAATATTCATATATCCACATCAACATTCTCTATGAAAATATTCTTCCACTATTTTATACCATTCTAAGTATGAATATAATCAACCACTTTAACTCTAAATGATGTTTGAAACTAGATTCCAATACACTACCATGGCTCCACCTTTATCAATGGTTAATCTAGCAGCTAAGAATCTTCCCAAAATATGACATTTAAACCATTCACAATCTTCCATCTATAACCATTCATAATAATATCTCTATTTTGACAAATAATGGTAGACCCTCTTATGAATTATTGTTATTAGTTGTTCTCATGATGGCATCATGTATTTATACCAACCCTATTGCATTATCACATATGTGATACATGCAATGAAAGGGATATTGAATGAAGGGAATGAATATAACAAGTAATAAATAAGGGAGTGAAGAGAAGGAAAAATACCACACAATGCATGGGGAATAATCTAAAGTTAACGTTAATTTCCATTTAAAACATCAAAGATCCAAGGGTGAAATATGCAACCAAGGTTGCCACTTAGAGGGTATACTAAACTAATTGAGAATATTCAACTATCATAAAGAACATCTAGATTTATTGGGATATGGTGAGGATAGGCATGTAATATAACCTTTGTGTGGTATTATTGGAACATTTATTGAATAACCATAGAAAAATAAAAAAATGTAATTACAAATTCTACTATGGATAACTCTTAGTATATATTGATATGAATTTCATGAATACATTACCAAGGAAGGATTGGTTAGCTCATTAGGATTCAACTAACTTGATGTAAAGGATAAAATGGAAGTAACTTATCAAATTTGAGATATTATAAATAATATTTTAGATTAGGAAATAAAAATAAAATGTATAGATGTTTGGAAGGTTAGGGTGTTAGATGCAATGATGTAAAAATACAAACATGAATTAAAATTATAGATATATGTTAATGATGCATAATTATATCCCTATGAGGAATAAAATACCATTATCTGACCATTGCCATATGATCCATTTGATAAGTATCTATATGAACTCATTATAGTTATTAGGACTATATCATTTAAATTCACAAAGGATACATTGTAGAATATGATACAAACCACATAAAATGGATAAATGAAAGAAGAGGGTCCCAAAAGTATGGATACAACTATAAACCCATACATTTTATGATGGAAAAGAACCACTATACCAATTATAGTGGATTTTGATAATTATACACCTATGACAAAGTATAAATATATATAATAAGTAATAATTAAAAAATGGCATTCAAAACATATGAAAATAATCAGACTAGGAACCACATCTCAAATAAAGAATACTCATGACATTTTAACTATTTTTGTTACTGAATCAAATATAAGGATGTTACTCAAACCATAAGAGATAGAAATAAAATGAAATATTTTATAATCCTTAAGGGGAAGGAAATTGAATATGGTTTAGTCACTTAAAGGGTGTAAATAAATATCAAAACCATAAATAAACCTAACGTTTTCATTTCATATTCCATATCTATAATAGGATAAAAAAATTTAGGCCCCAAATTTGTCTAAGTATAAGATCTATACCAACTCAACAGAAACTTGGGCATGAGGAAATGAATTTATATGATTGTTTTTTAATCATCTTGTGGTTCCAGTTGGTAGGTGGCTAGCCAACTCCCTACTGAATGAAGCATCATAGGGAAGTGGGAATACAAGACAATCATGACATGACAAAATGAGGGTAGTAAATCTGGTAGAATGATTGTAGCCAACACTAGATCAACCCCTAATGTGCTCCTTTTACTATGGCACTAAGATACTCTTAAGTGTTACAAATCCAGGCTTAATCTAGTTAGCAAAGGTAGGTGAGTTCGAGTAGAAAATCTCTACAGGATTATTTATAGATGTTATAGTCTCCATTTAGCTATAGTTTTAACATGGATGCCTCTAAGGCTCCTCATTATACTACCAAAGATTGCTTATGAGCCTTTGGTCTTATAACAGCTTTAAGATGGGCATTTGCTTAGTTTTTATTGATATATAATTTCTATTTAAAATCTATGAAACAATTAATGGTGTTTCATCTAATGAATTTTAGTCTGGTCTACATGGTTATAGTTATAATCTTAGAAGGATAATAGTTTGTGGAATGTTTTCAATAGTTTCAATGTTTAACCTTATATTATGAATAATGAGTTCTAGTGAGATTTTGTCCAAGCTTGTTCATGTTGTTTTGTAGTTTATGATGACATCAGTACTCTATATAAAATGGTCTAAGTATAGGGAAGACCCCATGCCTCTTGATGATACCTATGCCAAAGTTCAATACTAAGCCCAAGTCCTTCATCTAAGTACCTCATTAAATTGTCCAAGTGCCTGAATGATGTTAAGATAAATAAACCAAAGGCTTGCACCCATGAATCTATAAAACCACATCATATAGGATTATATATAATAGATAGTTATATCCTCCCAAGAATGATTTTCACCCATGAACTTACCACTACTATTGTAATAGCCAAAGTTCTTAGAAGATAACATTATGACATGGAACAATTAGCCTATGTGGGCCCCATTCCTTTCTCTACTGAGGTTCAAGTGAGCGTATAAGGATTTTTTCCTTACGGGAAGTGATGCTAACATAGTTGAGTGATAAATTTTGAGCACTACAATATTAGTCAAGGCTTACACTAAGTTGTAACAAGTCTAGATCTAACTTGAATAGACAAACAAGTGTCTGACAAGGCCATTGACTTAAGCCCCTACATTTATACAACATTTCAGTTCCATTGTTGAAACCCATTCAAAATTTTGTTACTTCAATGGTGCACCATAATGATGTTATTACTCTCCCTCAAGAAAATTGAGCACTAAGCAAAACAAGTAGAGGATAACTTTGTGATGAGGCACCCAATCTATAGAGGACAAAACTCAAAGAACTGGGTGTAAGACCATTGATATAATTCTCTATATGAGTTTTTATTTTGTGAAATACCTAAGTAGGTGTATTTATGGTTGGATTCTTATGAAACACACAAAATCTAAATATATGGATAATGCCTCGAGTGGATGAATGATCAACTAAAAAGGCTTGAGAATTTAGACACCACTTGGACTAGAGATATAAAAATGGTGGCAAGGGGTGTTGAACATCTACACACTTGAATTATTAGTATCAACATACTCCTACCCTAAAGAAGTATAATATCAATTCTTGCATGAACATAGAGGTGAATTTTTGAAAGAGTTTGGCACCAAACTTAAGAAGTTGATGGTAGATTATGGCTTTGAAACCATGAGAATGGAAGGTTAAAGTCCTCTTATATATGATAAAACTAACAAGGAATAAGGGGATGTGTAGATGAAATGTAATGGAATGGGATGAACAATCTGACACCCTAGAGATTAAGAGATAGGCTTATAATAAGAGGAGGTATAGGCTGATGGAAGACCTAAAACCTAGAAGTGTTGAGAGGACCCATAATAAGTGGGAAGGACATGGGGAAGGATCAATTAAATGATATTAGTGCCTATATGAGGGAAAAATTGAATCCATAGAACAAGATACATATTTGACATGTGAATAATGCTTGAGGTCCCTAAAGAATTTGACCATTGGAGATGTACTAGATGTACCTACCCCATTTAGACCTATGACATGAGATCATGAAATAGATCCCTCACAAGAAGGAAAAAGATTAATAATTGACCCCATTTTCAACCTCAACTTTGACTATTTTTTATACTTATACCATAGTTTTGAGATTGAACACATTCCTTATGAGGATCTAAGTGAGGATACATGTAAACCTTAGGGTGTTATCCTGACTAGACAAAACATGAGCACAAACATTCTAGTCTAGCCAATGTTAGCTACATAACTTGGGCAATAGCTTAGAGGAAGTGGCCTACTACCACTAGTTAGTAGTATAATACTATCATCATCTATAGTGTCAGTGGTAATAATAGGATCACTATTTATACCAATGGCTAGAAGAATTGGAGGACCACCACCAGGATAAGTACCAAGGGGAAAATTACCTCAGACACTAGTTTCTCCCCCACCCTAGATTATTTATGAGATGTCCATATGTTTTCCTAAGTATCAAGGCATAAATAATGTTACAGATTATGTGATCAAGTGTGAACTATAATGGCATGCTCCAGGTATAACTGATTTTGAGTGCAAGGCCACCCATTTTTAAATTACTTTTCTTAATCATGCCCATACTTAGTATAGGAATTTTGATCTTAACTAGGCTATGGTTCATTATGACAACCTAAAGGAATAATTCTCTAAGGAGTTAAACATATCTAAGTTTAAATATAAAATCATCACCAAGAACAAAGATATTAACTAGGGATTATCATAGAGTGTGCACTTAACTTTTTTAGATTCAAAACTCTTCTTTCTAAGCTCCCTTATGATATTCACCCCTCTGAGCATATGCAATTCTTATTTGGGGGATTTTTAGTATCATTTATAAGGGAATTTTCCATGAAAACATTCACAAACCCTTGGGAAGCACTTAAATTCACACTTAGATCCAAAGTAGTCAGGAGCATAGACATAAGAATTATCCCTTTCATGGAGGCATAGATTGTATCTATGGCCTCCCAGATATAGAAGCTAACTATTAGTTTGTTAAAAGGTGATTAAAGTGGGTTATGGTGCATTGAATATGAGATGGAAGGCCATAATAAGAATAACTAGCCTTGAAGGAATGTGCACACATTTATTCTTAGCTATGAGGTATGTCATAAGGCACATGATATTCATAACTTCCCTTTATTAAAATGTGCTAGTCAAGGTAACACAACCACCTATTACCAATTATGTGATTCCCATACTCATAATATGGATTTATACATAATCGATGAGATGTATGAGAAAATGGAGAGAGGTACATGGTAAGCAATTACATCAACAAGAGGGGAGGGAGCCCAAGGAAATGAGGGCTATGGCTAGAAGAATGTAGGCTATGTCTAGTAGAATGCAAGCTATGGGATGTAAAGAATCACCTAATGGTGAGGTGGTGGATGTGGTGGAAGAAGGTTCCCATCATGATCATGTTAAAAATATGGATCGACTGAGCACTATCAATGTAATTACCCTGCATATCCAATGTGTGGGTATTGTTGAAGAACACACAAGGTCGATAAATACCCCAACTTGTACAAAAATTTAACCCAAGGGAGGCTCAATATAATAAGGTAACATGAATGATTAGGTATAATCCTAAAATAAAAAAATGGATTCCAAAGGTGCAACCAACATACATGGATCCAATCAAGGTATAAGTAACTACTTAGAGTGGACTTACCACTCAATTACTAGCTGTGCTGGCACTAAAGTTACACCTAGAATATGGGGATTTGAGTTGCATTGAGTGCATAATATATCTTAAACACAAAGATATACCTTATTTATACCTTGCATGCCAAAAATATGTATTATAGTAGGTAATGAGCATGATCTAGAACCTACAAGGAGAGCTCCAACTAGTGCAAGACCTAGAGGTACATGATGATACCTCTCATAAGAAGTAGGATGGTCATGAGACTAAAGTACAAGAAGTAAAAGAGATATTGTGCCTCTTAAAAATAGAAGGGATACTACCTTTATTAAATAACTTGAGTTTAGAACATATAGGTTAGTAGTCAATTAAATTCATTATACCACATACAGAAAGGGTATGAGAGGTCAAGCATATCCAAAATGTAGAGTATGACCAAGAAATCTTGGTGAATTCCACCATTGATGGATGGTCCATCTATGAGGTCCTTATTGATATAGGTGCCAAGGTAAATATCCTAATTAAGAACACATGGGATAAGATGGGTAGGTAAGCCTTGAGGATTTCTCCCCATGTACTCTTTATGACCAATAAGACCTGATCACAACTAATCAAAATTATGAAGGGTGATACTGTAAATATTATGGTCATCAAATTACATGCTAACTTTGAGGTAATCAAGTTGGATGAATATGATAACTATCCAATGCTTCTAGGAATTCCATGGTATTATGCAAACGATGTTGATATGCACTTCAAGAAATGATATATGACCTTTGAAAATGGTAAGGAAAGGTTAGTGATTCTGTTCTCTAGTGACCAAGGACCCCCTTATGTAGAGATCATTGATCTTAAGGATGAGCTCAGCCATATATATAACATCATGACATAAGTTATCAAGAATCTTAACCCTACTAATTAGCCTTAGATACCACTGATGTTTATTATGATTGATGCATCAAATAAGCTTATGAGGCCACTGGTCATAGGTGCTACTTGGTTTATGCAAAGGTATCAAAACATATGAGGACTAGTTGGGTCTAGATTGGTTGCACTCCAAAATGATGGGTCCCTTACGAGGAGAAGAAAAGAATGATATTACTCTATTTGATAAAAGGTAAAATTATGGTACTCCCAAAATTTTAAGGAATCAACCCAATGTAAATTTATGTCCATGATCTCAAAGCATGCATCTCCAAATAGATATATAGAATGGGTGTACTAGTGTATACATTGAGAAAGACTACCATTCATTGGTGGGTAGTGAAAAAGTCTAACTTGAAAACCTAGAAAGATGTGAAAGCATCCATTTGCATTATATTTAGGAAAATTAATGAGGACTTACATATATCAGCATACTTTGGTGGTTCTAATCCTATATCACATGTACACTTATGTGAAGAAACATGGACTGATTATAACATGGCTGCCCCAAATAAGCTATGGGTTCACACCTTCTATATAAATTTGAAGATATGGACATGAGAATGGTATGTGGTAAATGAGATGCAATTTGAAATAACCAACAAGGATGACCTTAATGAGAAGTTTGTGTACACCTTCTCCTTTCATTCACAAAACTTGGATTTGATCGAGCCACTATAAGTAATTCAAAAGGAAGTATTCATAAAACATATATTCAAGAGATAGGGTTGGTACTCTCAACTTTATTTTAGGATAAAATGATCAATATTGTCTCAATTGAATAATATTATGAAACTTATAAGGATGACTATTGGAAAAACTAGATAGCAAAAAGGAAGCTCATATGCCAGATAGATGATAACACTCATAGTGAATAAGACCTGACTCATCTTCATATAAAGAAAACCGAGGGAACTAAATAAGTCAAGGAGTCATACTAAGAAAATAATTAACCCTAATATTCACCACTAAATACCATCAAGGTGAACATCAACACATAAGGAAATCCCAAGATGGCTACTTTGGGTGCTTATTGGTTTAATGCAGAACTAACATGCATTGTGGCTTTCTTGAAGGAATTCCAAAACTTGTTCCATAGGAATTATCAATATATGAATGGCACCCACCCATATATTAGGAAGTTGAGCATAATTATAATTGATTATGCAAGACTATTCAAGAATCAACCCTATAAGATGAATCCCAACCTCCATATAAAGGTTAAGATAGAGATCAATACAATATTAGTTTCAAGGGTCATTTACCCTATGCAAGAGTCTAAGTGGGTAAGCCCAATGGTGATTATCATCAATAGGGATGGGTAAATTAAAATTTTCATTAATTATATAATGATTAATTCCACTTGTGTCACTGACTCCTTTATAACTCCATTCATTGATCAGATCCTAGATGATGTCATAGGTTGTGAGATTTACACCTTCACTAATGGGTTCTCTAGATACCATCAAGTCTAGATTGAGGATGAAGAAAATCCCAAAAAAAAATTTGAAACTAAATGGGGATATTTTTCTTATAACATGATACCCTTTGGAGTCTATATTTCACTAGTTGTGTTCTCTAGAGTGGTGATCATCATATTTAAAGAATTCATCCAAAAGTTCCTCCAAGTATACCTAGATGATTGGATGTTGTATGGCCTCATGAAGGACCATTGTGATAACATGAAACTAATGTTTGAGATGTGTATATAGCTTTAAATATCCTTAAACCTAAATAATTACATCTTCATAATACCCTTTGGAACACTGCTTGACCACATCATCTATAAATATGGTCTGCTCATCAATCTTGTGAAGATTTTGATAATCATTTAGCTCTAGACTCCTTCTACATAGAAAAATGTTTGCAACTTTCATGTCCACTATGGATATTATATAAAGTTCATAAGGAACTATGAAAATATTATAACAATGCTAGAGGATCTCTTATGTAAGGATGGACCATTTTATTGGGGCAAAGTGCAAGAGTATGCCTTTGAAACTTTAAATCTAAAGTTGGCTAACATGCCTATTTTATAATCTCCTAAATGGATAAACCCATTCCACATCCATGCTAATGAATCTATATCTATGATTAGGGTAATCTTGGCATATCCTTATTAAGGCAAAATAGATCATCCCATCTCCTTTGCTAGCAAAAAAATGATGAAGGTAGAGTAAAACTATACCATAATTGAGTGTGAGGGAATTTCCATGGTCTATGCCCTATAAAAATGTAGAATTTTTTTTTTGGTGACCCCATTCATCTTTTTCATATAACATAAGGTGCTTAAGTACCTCATGACTAATCCCATTCTCTATGGGCACATTTTTAGATGGATAGGTCTATTTCAATAATTCTAGTTCTTTGTTGTTGTTAAGCCTAGAAAATAGAACTCATTCCCAGACCATTTGTCTCATATCGACTCCAACAATGTAGAAATGCCTATTGAGGATGATATGATAAATGCACAAATCTATAGATTCCAATGCTCTCATGAGGACTTAGTAGAGATATTTGATTTTATAAGATCTAGATTTGTACCCTAAATAATGACAACCATAGAAAGGAAATAACTCATAGTTTTCATTGCCCATTTTTAGCTCATTAGCGGGGAACTATACAAACTAGGCTGAGATAAAATCCTATAATGATGTGTCTTGAAACATGAAATAGACTCCATTCTACATGAGGAACATGAGGGGATAATAGGAGGCCATTACATGGGAAATTAAATGATGTGTAAGGTATTTCAATCAATCTTGTGGTGGCCAAGTCTATTTTAGGATGAAAAATATTGCGCCAAATCGTATGATATATATTAGCACATAAGGAAACCAAACCACTATGATGAGATGCCTCTCATCCCCATTATTTTCCAAGTGCCATTTGATAAATTATCTATTGATTTTTTTGACTAATTACTCCCATATCAAGGTGCATAGGCATGAGATACGTTCTAGTAGCCATTGACTATTTCACCAAGTGGCCCAATTTCATGCCAGCTAAAACATTAATAGCTGCCATATCCAAAAGTTTCATATGGTAAAACATCATAAGTCTCTATGGATTCCCACTCAGCTTGACTATAAATAGAGGTACACACTTCATTAATAAGATTGTGTAGATCCTACTAATAGAATACATGTTGGTGTACCATAAGATAATGCCTTATCATCCTCAAGGTAATGACAAAATTTGGGTATTTAAAAGATCTTGTATATTTACCTCATGAATATATGTGATTTTGGTCATAAAGATTGTGATTATTGAGTGTTAGCAGTGCTATGGGCATATCACATAACCTATAAGCATCTAAATAAGGCGAAACCATTTCAACTAGTATTTAGTGTTGAGGAAATTCTACCAATGGAGTTCTTGGTACCATAATTATACATCACATGAATTGGTTGATTAGATGACCAAGAATCAATGAATACAATTTTGGAGGATTTGAAGTGCTTAGATGAGATGCACGCTTAGGTAAGGTGGAGCTAGTATATTGAGAAGGTGGACCAAAATCTCTAACATGAAAAGTATATCAAGCATAAATTACTAATTAAGGGATCATTATTCTTGTTCTATGACTCTAAGTACCTCAAAAACTTGGTCAAGATGTAAATAAGGTGGATGGGCCCATATGTCATCCATAATATATTAAAGAATAGTGCATGCAATCCGTGCATGATGTCAGGTGAAATACTCTATGGGCATTTCAATGGTAATCTATTAAATCCTTATTTTTATTAAGATGACACTTTTTCCATCAACCACTGACTCCTTGGTCATGAGTTAGTGGTATTGTGTGGCTAGAATAAAGTTTAGAATAATCCAAATAGTTTGTAATAAATTGAGTTGTATTTTGTTATTGTAGGGATAAGAAAATAAGTGGTCCTTTTGGGCTCATTGATATAAATATTATATTTCCTTCATGTATAATTCCATTTAGGTGAGTTGATCATGGACACTTTCTAAGCACCTGAGGCTAGACACCTAAGTTATGGGTGCATTAGGTCTTCTAGATTCAGACATAAGGCACACTAGATATTCATGCAAAAGATTTAAAAAGTGAGGCACCTTGAGGCCCATAGGAGGATTGTTTTAGTACTTCCATGCATAATACCAGTTAGGTGAATCAAGCAAGGTTTCTTCCTAAGAACCTATGACCTAACACCTAAGTCTCTAGGTACATGGAACTCATTAGACTTGGAAAATAGGAATACCAAGTGATGGAGAAAGAAACACAAATTGATTATGTATACTAGATAAAACAAAGGTACATAATATGCTATGTGTGCAATACACCTTAAAAAATTTATGCTAGAGGACCATCACAAGGGATTTATATAGGGTAGGATAAATCAAGGTAAGAGATAAAATCATAGATAAATAGACCAAGACAAGAAATCATGCTTGGAATGGAAGTGTAGTAGGAAGAGGAAATGGGACTATGGAGGTTGAATCATGCACATGTAAGGTAATACACCCATGTTTTTTAAGGAATTCAAAGGTCATGCCAAGTAAATAACAACATAAGAGAAACATCATCATAACAAGCTATCATCCACCTAAAGAGAGATGGGAAGTGATTTTTGGCACTACATGTTACTTCACCAAAAAACTGTTAGGAGAATTGATTAAGGTGATGATGGAGGCATAAATATCCATATTAAATGCATGAATTGAAGCATATTTTCATGTATTTCATAAGTTTTGGTGAATCCCAAAAATTCTAGGCACCACCATGCCACTAAACTCCTGTAATTAATTCAATAGCTAAATTAATGGAATAAAGTAGTAGAGGAAGAATTGGTTAGGGTTAAAAAATTGAAATTAATTTTAACTTAGAGCATAAAAATATATCCAAACTAGAAAAATAGAGATGAAACAAGAATATGTTATTGTAGTAAGAAATTGAGCACCTATAGAATCCAAAAGTGAATGAGTGATTATAGTGAGAAATTGTGCTCGTTTTGATATTGGCATACATGAATGTAAGGAAATGAGTGTAAAATAACTAGGTAGTATAAAATAGGAGTGACACTAGAGCCACCATTAAAGATAATTTAAAATTGAGATGTGAGGTTGTAGTCATAAATCTCATGACTATGAGGTGTGCCATCAAAAATTATAGGCTTTAGTAATGTGAATAAACCATGATTCAATACCATCTAGTTCATGATGGGGAAGAAAAACATGAGTTAAGGCCCATAATAGTTTCATAAGGATGCCAAGATAGTTTTATTAATAGAAGTTTCCTTGGTGAAGAAAAATTCATAGTCAGTGGAAGGAGTTAGCATCATCTATGTTGATCTAGAGGTGCTTATAAAATGGTCATACTAGGAGATGCAATTCTCAAAAGAAGTCTTGGTAGGAGAGAGTTGGGAATCATTTTTGCACACTTATTAGCTTAAGGAATATAACCATTTTACTTCAAGTAATACATAATATATATCATAAGACTAGATGATAGATACTAGGGACAAAATAAAATCAGGCATGACATTATTCAATGTCTCCATCTGAGACAAACTTTTAGCTACTAGTACAACTCAACTATATGAGTTTTCATGTTTCAAAAAACCATAGGAACTCATATTGTTATTCCTCTCATGAATCCATGGAGATCACATCTATTTCACTATGAGGTGCATGCAAATATTAGTGTACTTAATAGGTAGGATTATCGAGCTCCTAGACTCTAGTATAGACATCCCCCAGATGATGGATAATGATGCTGAAGATGAAAGGGTTGGAAAAATCTTAGGGGTATTACAATGGAGGTTTCATGTTCCCAATCAAAGACATCAAGGACCCTTAAATGAGGGTATTTGTATGCCTCAAGATTTTATAACATTGCCTTAATAATTGATGGGTATATGTCACCAAGGCCTACATATGTATCGCTTATCACATGGTGCAAGGGTTGAATTTAATATCACCAAGTTCATACTAGAGGAAATGGTGAAGAATACATTAGAATGTCATATAATGTAAGAAACCTTCTAGTGTGGATCAATTTTGATCCTAATTATCATAGAGGTGATTAGAGTTCTAAATGGTGATGAGGACAACCTTTGGGTCTTCTCGACACACAAGGACTCCCCAATGCTAAAATATTGAAACTTCACCTATCCCCTAGCCTTCTAGAAATAGAAGACTCATGTGATGGAGTGGTGTACCTAGTACATCAAGGTATTTAGAAGGGAATGACACATTATTTATGAGCTCGATTAAAATATGTTTGGGATGGTAACCTTTACCATAATGAAACACTTCTATGTAGTGTACTTGGCCCTCATATATGGTAATAAATCTAGTTGGCTAAAGATCCATTATGTAATATTAACTAAATAATTTATGGATGTGCTTCAAATAATCCTCAATGCACAATAATTTGACATCTTGGTCATGACCATGGATTTGGAATGGAGTAGGTTTCACCACCAATATGTGCACCTAAAGGAAAAGGCAACCAAGGATGAGGAAGATGACTCAAATCACATCAACATCTATACCCTCTAAAAAGAGGGCATATGTAGGCACATATACATGATTTAATATGAGATGAAGCTAAGAATAAAGTATCACATATTGAGAAGGATAATGAACTCCCTCTCCAAATTAGTGATGAAGGGAAGCTAACAATGGTAGCATTGAAGAAGTCTCCCTAAAATAACAAAGGGGAAAAACTTGAGGAGATGCAGGAGTGCATCAAATTGAAGATTGCATCCAATGATGAATCCATTCCCTCTTCATGAAATAAGAAGCACATGTAATTCACATAAAGTATTAATTTATCTAATCTAAAGGAGAATAAAAATAAGAAGTCCAAGGGGCTAATGGTAATGCCCATGATAACCTTGACATAGATGGAGGTGCAAGAGGCATGTAAGTAAAAGTGTAATAGGTGTCTAAATAAATGGAAGAGGAAGAAGATGTAAGGTAAAAATTATACATCATCCAATAATAATAAATAGGATATTATATAAACACTATAAAATTTCATGAGGCTCTCTAAGGTGGCACTAATAATGTGCTTGAGGAATAATAAAATCCATCAAGTGCCTCACCCACATAACTTGTTACATGTTCTCCACTAATTGAGGAGAAAAATAGGTGATAGTGGATGGAAATGGGCCTCAACAAAGAGGATATAAAAGTGATGATAGAGCTAGATAAAAAAAGAGAGGCCATGAGGATAGTTGTCATGACCTAGGTTGAGATCGATAAGGTTAAGGCCAAAGAAATAAATGTCAAGGAGAAAAAAGATAATTGTAATAATAGAGAAGAGGAAGGCATAGATCAATAAGGCCTAAGAAGAAAGAGACAAGAGATAAAAGGAAAAAATTAGGTGACTGCAAGCATAAAACCCATGAGGTAAAAAGTATTATAAACACCTAGCACCCACACTAACATATCAAAAGAAGCCTCACCACAGGCACACCCAAGTAGTGAAGGGGTGCCTAGAGACAAGGAAGGCAATACTAGTGCCTTAAAAGATTAAATAAAGAGTGTATAGGAAAACCAGTAGACACATGAGGGCAAAGATGGCATAAATGAATAAGAAGAAGAAAACAAAGGGAAAGAAGAACCCTTATAAGAGTGAGAAGGATAAACCTTGAAGGAGTGTATTGAATAAAGTCATAGTGAGAAAGAGGAAGAATATATGGAGGTCACCATCATTGAAGAAGAGGGCACTGATCTAAACTTGAGGGAAAAGGTGTAGAAGGGGTGGACCAATGAGGACTACTACATGTTAGAATATATGCCCCCCCTCACCCAAAATGAACACAATAAGGATGCACTAGTAGTTGTCTTTTAATTTTTATAGTTATATGTATGAGCCTCATTTTGAGGTGTCACATAAGGCTATATTAGACAAAAATCAATTGTAATAAGGACATGATTAACTCATAATAAACCCATACACACTAAACCTAGCTAAGTTAGCCAATGTGCTCATTATGATTGCCTCTAAATTATCATGGAAGAACATTGTTAGCAATGTTTAAGACTTAAAGTGGAAAAAGATCATGCTAGAAGTAGAGGAAGAGGTAGAGGCCATGAAGCTAAAATTGTAACAACTAGAAGAGCATGTTGAGGAAATTAAGTAATCCATCTTAGATGGCATTGACACTTTGAATTTTTTATAGGTCAATAAGGTATGCACATTAGTGGAGTAGATGCTCCCAAAGTTGAATTTAGGGTTAGAGCCAAAAGAGGAGGACCCTTTTATCATGATAAAAAAAGAGATAGATATGAAGATTGAATAGGTGGAAGACATCAACATATATCTTCAAGAGAGTGTAGATGTGGCCATTGCCATCTTTTGTAAATTCTCCAACCAGGCATCAGTCATAAACACACACTTAAATTTCAAAGGGGGAGAAGGATAAATTGATGGAAATGGTATACACTAATATCAGTGCTAAGAGTGCATTTATTATGGCATAGGTCAATAACTTGATCACCTAAATAAAGACCTAAGAATATGACCTATAATAGATCTTATGCACTTTACAAATGAAGGCTTTTAATCAAGGAGTAATCCTAGATAGAGGGGTGATGAAGGAAAAATAAAATATAAAGGCCTTTAGGAAGGAGTTAGATAATATAGATGTGATTATGCTAAGTTACACATCCTAAAAGATTGATAACACCATTGAAGAACCCAATCTCACCATCAAGGGCTTTGAGGACTTCAATATGGAGCTCAAGGAGAATGCATCAGAGTTATGTGCACTTAAGGCATTTTAAAACTATTATGAGGGTGGACTATAAATTTTGTATGTTGTGATTTTGGGCTCCAAATCCATCTAAGTATAATATTTGTACCAAATTAGCACACACTTGGGTGTGCGGCAATCACATTATATGATTATTATTTTGTCATCTTATGGCACCGATTGGTAGGTGGTTAAACAACTCCCTACTGACTCAAGCATTATTTGGAATTAGGCACATGGGACAATCATGGAATGATAGAATTAGGGTAGTGGAGCTAGTGGAATGATTGCACCCAACACCATCTCAATCCCTGACATGTTCCTTTCACTATGACACTATGATACTCCTAAGTGCTATAAAGCCAAGCTTAATCATATTAGTGAGGGGAGGTGAGTTTTAGAAGTGAAGATATATATGATTGTTTATAAATGTTATAATCACCATTTAGCTATAGTTTTAGCATCGATGCCTCTAAGTCTCCTAATTGTAGTTCCCAAGCTTGCTTATGATCCTTTGGGCCTATAGTAGTTTTAAGATGAGCATTTTCTCAGTTTCTATTGATATATACTTTGTATTTGAACTCTATTTAATGATAAATGGAATTACATATAATGAGTGTTAGTCTAGTCTAGATGGTTATAGTTATAGGCTTAGAATGAGAATGGTTTGTGAAATTTTTACAATAGTTACAATTTTTAACCTTATATCATGAATATTGAGTTCCAACAAGATTTTGGCCTAGCTCGTTCATGTTGTTTTGTATTTTATGATGACATTATCACTCTATATACAAAATTCTATAAGAATAAGCAAGACCCCATGCCTCATGATGATACCTATACAAAATCATGAACCTAAGCCTAAGCCCCTCATTTAAGTACCCCATTTAAGCCTCAAAACACCTAAATCATGTTAAGCTAAATAAACCAAAGGCTTGCACCCATGAATATATAAAACCACATCATATAGGCTTGAACCCATGAATATATAAAACCACATCATATAAGATTGAACCCAATAGATAGTTGGATCCTCCCCAGAATGGCTTGCACTCATGAAATTACCACTACCATTACAATATCCAAATTCCTTGGAAGGTAGATTTGTACCAAGACATAACTAGCCCAATGCATGCCCTAGTCCTTTCTCTATTACACTTCAGGTGAGTGTATAAGGCTTGCACCTTATGTGAAGTGATTTTAGTGTAGTTTAGTGATAAATTTTGAGTTATATATGATTATTTAAGGCTTACACAAGGTTTTAATAAGTTTGGTTCTCACTTGAATAGCTAGACAAGTGCCTAACAAGGTTGATGACTTAAGGCCCCTACTTTTCTATAAAAATATTTACTACAAATGAGTGAAACAAGAAAATGAGAATTCCCTCACATGGTGAGGTAAATTATTGGAATAATAATATAAATAAATAAATCTATTTGTATAAAAAGGGGAAAAATTTAGGAGAGGGACTAGTGAAATACTTGGAGAAATACTCAACAATTTTTGGATTGAAAAAGGAGTGAGAGGAGAATGGTGGTAATTAATAAGTTGTATTATAATAAGAGGAGGTTTCATGAAAATATATACCTAATACTAAAACACTCATATTTTAGTGTCACAACAAATGAGGAGTAACAAAAGTAGGAAAAATTTGTGAAGGAAAAAAATAGATATGGGAAGACGTGTGATTAAGGAATTGTTAGAGTATGTAGAAATAATCCACTTCACCCCTGATAACATAATAAATGTATTACCACCCATTATATATTATTTCATCATTATATCACAAGAAAATAATAATGAATCAAAATAAGATCATAGGAATATCAAGATTTAACCTTACAAAAAGTGGCATTGGAGAATAAAATGTCACCATAGATAAGGATAAATTTATTAATATGTATGAAATGAGTGATGTCAAAAAAATAACAAAAATATTCTTTCAAAAAATATAAAAACAATGGAAACTATATGACTTAAAATAAATGGAAGTACGAATTTTTAAAAAAAAAGAGAAATAATAAAATGAGGTAGAAGCATAGAAAGAAAAGATACAAAAATAAACATAGATAAAAATGCTTACTACCGCAATTATAAAATATTATTTATAAGGTAATATTATAGTATAAAAACATGGAGGGAAACACTAAAAACTTCATGAGGAATGCTTATTCCTATGAATAATCTAAATATGAGATCATGAATGATTCTATTGGGGAAAATGAGGCATTATTAATAAGACTAATCCTAATAAAGATTAATATAAAGAGGGAGGAATATATAAATTTGCATAAAAAATGTTAAAAATAAATGGGAGACATCTCAAATTTATTTTCATACTCCATTAGTTGGTCAATTATAACTTGAAACAATAAAATTTTGAAAATAACTCATCTATGATTTGTTTAAATATTGACACTTTAGGAGATGAGTGGAAGACACTACTAGACTTAAGTGATTCTCATATCCTAAAATATGCAACCAGATTAATTTTTATAAAACTAAGAATTTGTGATATAAAACCATTAGTAACGTCGGCTCTTCTAAAACCTAGTTTTACATAATTATTCAATTTACTTGAATTTTTAACCCTATGATGATATACAGGTGTGGAATAATAATTGAGTGTAATTCTTAGAGTGATAACTCATTATTTGGGATTAAGTATCATATGATCTACATAGTCCCTAATTTTTTACAAGATGGATTCAACCTCTTCAATTCAAACATGATGAGGATAGATATCCCTATCTAGCCAAGAATACTCATGTATATTTCACTCACACATACATAAATCTAGTAGGAATTACTAGGTGCAATTCTAGAGTTACATAGCTCTCATTAAAGGGAACCTATAAAGTCATTATAGAGCTTAATGTATCCCATATGGTTAAGGTAAAACCTTTAAAATATAAGGGTAATTTATTACTATATGTTTAATCCCAACTACCCTTACATTTTAAAATACATTCAAATATAGTAAACTACATAATTTACATAATTTGGAAAATTTATAAAAATAATAAATTAGGATAGGATTAGAGAGTGTCCCTTAAAATAATAATAGATCTATTTAAATTTTCTATAAGTGAAAATTACATAAAAATATCTATAAACATAATCGTGTTAGAAAATAGTAGTTGGAAGTATTCTGGGACAAGTCCACAAAAGGTAGATATGGGAACACTACAACTTTTTGTTGTTTATGACCATGTCCTAGGTAATTATATTCTTGATTTATAGATCTAGGCCTATGAGGTTATTTATTAAGGTTGATTGTTGATCTTTGTCTATTGATATTCCACACAAAGGATATATAAATATCAATATCAAACCATTTTCCTTCACATGCACTATATGATAATTAGATAACAAAAGGGGATAAAAATGGGTTAGTAATGATAATCAAATTGGACTTAGAAACCCCTTGTGACTAAGCATTACCTATATAGCCCAAATGGGCCTGAAGTAGATTTAATTCTCCCTCCTAGAGTGATTCTGTGATCCATGATCATGCAAGTAGAATGTTTTAGTTATATAATTAACATAAATTCTTGATAATAAATTCCATTACCTAAAATAAAAAATATTCAAACTTGGTTATGGACTATAGAATCCTTCAGAGTTGAAATAAGAATAAATAGTGTTCTTTTGTTCAGTGTGTAATGCCTTTTCTAGAGAGATTCAATGGGTTTATAATGAGTAGCCTTTATGTTTTTTTTATATGAGAATATTTATAATAATTTCACTAAAAAACTTGATAATATGAATGGGAGATCCATTTTTTAATGTCTTAATTATAAAATGTGACCATTAGATTATAGGAGACAAGGCCACACTAGGGGACATGGTCAAAGTGCAACCATGTTTAGATAGTGGAGACTTGTCCTAGAAGACCAAATATTATTGAGACATGTATGAAAAGATCATGTGATGTAGATACGAATGAATTAAATTTAAATACAGATATGTGTATTATATTTTTAGTGTTTACAATAAAATGAAGAGTTGTTTATAAATTGTGATTTAGCAAAATGGTGGATAAACCAAGTAAGGGTAAGGATGCCAAGAATAAATATTGTCAAGTATTAATGATTAACTTTATGTGTCTATAGTTACAATAAAATTTGTATTGTGAATGTTATATCTTATTAATTATTATTTATCCTAAATTTTATCATATTAAGTGTACTTAAGATAATAATATATAAAACATATTGGTGAACCTGATCCTTTATTTTCAGCATAATAAACCCTCTTCTAATTTACTAGTGTTTTCATACTTATATTTATTTATAATTTTCAAACATATATTTTTGTATTCTCTATAGTTTACTAATTTTAACTTGATCCTAATCCCTTTTAATATTTTTCATATTTATTTTTTATGCTTTCTAAGAAGACTAGTTCCTTTATCCCTGTAAGGTGAAGTGATAGGTTAAGTAGTGTTAAAATTAAATATAATAAGATTTTTTAGATCAATCCTTCTTGTCTAAAATTGATAAAATTTATGAAATTCAAACTCATTATTTTATTGATGCAAATGTTACTAAAAAACATATAGAAGTATAAAATGTTCTTAATGATGATATGCCAAATCTTGATATTGTTTATAAACAAGCTAAAAAACATAATAATGAATACAATGATTGAATATTTATTTATGACCTTGATGGTGTAGAGGTTAAAAAAATTTCAACTCTTTCTACATTTCAATAATGATCCCATTTGTAAATCTATGATTCACATAAGGTCCTAGAAATAATCCTAGAAGTTAAAAATGTAAATAATGATAAGGTTTTCACGTTTAAGTAACAACAACATGATCTCTTCACTAATAAGAATACACATTTTATAGGTATTGGTTATATAATATGTGTTTAAACTATTATTTTTTCTACTATTCTTATGTCTACACATTTTTCTACACATGTGATGCCCACCTATTGTGTGGGGGAAACATCAGGTTTTCCTCAAATTACTATGATTGTCTATGAACTACATACTATCATATCTTATATGGTTACTACTCATGTCACACTATCTATTGAAACATCATTTATTATGCCTGATGTTCAAACCCCTATGTAATAGTTATTAATATATGGAATGAATTTTTATAGTTACAATAGAGCTATTCTAGAGTAGACCATACCAATGATTCTCATGTTTTATTACATAATTCACTAGATCTTGAGATCTTAACTTATCCCTAAATAATAATTTTATTGTAACCCAATATTACATTGTATGATGGTAATCATGATCTATAACAACACCTTTGATTATTTCACACAACATGTTTGGATTATGCATCAAATGATAATTTAGAGAATAATTTATTACCAAAGAGTCTTGTGGACTATGCCTTATGTTAGTTTTATGATATAATTTTCCAATCATTTCATTCCCTCATCCCTTTAGTTAATTAATTTATATCACACTTTTCAATTAAAATAAGTGAGAATTTGTCATCTACTTTAATTACAAAACTTAATCAAGGATCCAATTGTCATAGTAGTGATTACGTGCTCCATCACAAGACTGTTATTTATAAATTGTCAAATCCAATGGTTGATAATGAATTATAATATACATTCAAGAAAACCTTACTTGTGAATCTCCATTATTCTATTGTGTTCAAATGATCCCAATCTTTTGATGACCAATGTCACATAATTAAGGATAGAGTAGCTATAATTATTGTAATGGATAGGCTAAAGTATGGGTCCAACCCTCAAACCACTTCTCAAGAAAATTTTATAGGTAAGCCAAATTTTAAATAAAAAAACAAGTGATAATAATAACTATGAAAATTTAATACTTAACATAATTTCATAGCCAAATAATCATCTTTTTTCTCAACTCCTTCAAGGAGGCAATTTTCACACTTACCAAAACTTGCTCATAATGTATTACAAAATATACTTGAGTGCAATATTATATGTCTTCCTCCCAAAAATGAGGTTAATATGTATAATTATCAATCTAATTAATTCAATACTAATGCATATTGTGATTATCATAGATGTGTAGGAAGTTTAATTAATGTATGAATTAATTTGTGACATAGGATACAATATATGATAAATGAAAAAAATATATTAAGAACATATAAAAATTATTCAAAGATACATTCTAATGGGAATTTTGGGTTTGAAATATTCTTTTATCCCTTTCCCAATTATGTATCATAAGAGATTACTACTAAGGTTAAAGTTTGTTTGACTTACTTACACTACACATCCTAATATGTCTTATTATACTTCTAAAATTGAGGAAAAATGCACTCTAGATGGTATTATTGGTAGGCTTAAAAATGTAGAGATGTAAAAACCGAATATCACATTGTATGAGAATGAAAATTTTGATGGTGATTATTTTTATGAGCCATTTTTTGTAAGTTCATACATTGATTCATAGCCTATACACAGTGTCATGATAAATAATGGTTCAAGTGAAAATATTTGTACCATGACACTCCTTAATATTATTGGATATATATAATTATATTTTATGGATAAAAAATACAATTAAAGGATTTTATGGAGAAAAATAGAACCTTATTATGAGGATTATACCACCATTTCATTCATGGAAGCCATTATCTACTCCATCACATCCTAGAACAATACTATAGATTCATTCTTGTGTTCCATATAAAAAACATATAATCATTATTATATTATTCACTCCACTCCATATATTAATAAGGTTCATAGAAATATGAAACATAAATAATATTATATGGTTGATGATGATCATGATGGATATGTCATAACATGAGATTATTATTATTTTTTAACATAGATGCACATCGTCATAAAAGGTAATATTATAAAAATTAGACACATGACCTAAATTTTAACATCTCATTCATTATATTATTGGTTAATAATACATAGAATTATATATATATATATATATTAAAAACTTAGAAAAATATTAAATTATTAAAAAAATAAAAAGCTAGGACCCATGAATGACATTTTTTTCTTATTTACATAATTTATGATTAATCACATATGGATCCCATATACATATTTATTTATATGCACATGTGTTTCATGATATACATGAGGGAGATATAGGACATACATGTTTCATATGAAATAAATATACAAATGTGGGACATTCATAAACCCAAGAGATGCCTTCCTACATTGGGGGACATTTTGCATTGTGGGAATATATGATATCATAAATAGGTTTTATATTTTTGTGACTATTTCCTTTGATCATGTTGAAATAATTTACACTAATTATACATGACTTATGTAAATTAATACTACTTAGAGTATTATGTCACTAGATACTATATTTTATAAATATGATGATGAAATACATTGATTGTGTAGATTATCCTTGTTTTTACTATGAATCATTGATATTGTGTGTTACATGGTGTGATTATTTCTTGTTTATTTCATTGTGTGACTCTTTATTTACTCTCTAATTGACTCTAATTTAGTGTGGCATTTAATTGTATGCTATGTGTGGTTCTTACCTTATGTGAATTTCATTGTTTATTATGTGTTCTTATATCATTATATGGTATTTAATTCTATTAAATGTGTTTTATTATGTGTATCATGGGAATGAAACTGTGTGTGACACTATTTTATGTGTGTGGATAAATATAGAACTATACACTAAGATTTTTTGGGTCATGATCCATATCACTATAGATACTAAAATACGGTATTAAGTACTTAACAATTATAAGGTTGACATACATTTATCATGCATGACTTGAGTGCACAAATATGGTCCTAATCCAACATTCTATCACACTTTTATGTTATCTTATGATTTTAACCCTTTCATTCTACTATTACAAACCTATAAGAATCTCATTATTTTTTCAAACCTATTTAATAACTTATAAAGACTACTCTAGACCTTTATTTTATTTCACCTATGAATAAATTAGTTTCATTAGTTTTGGTCAGTATCTCTAGTCAATACTGATCTGATCTGGTCAAAAAAACCTCTCCTAGAAAAGGATAGTTTTTAAAATCAAACATTTCCTTAGGGTTAACCCATTTTCCTAGTGTGTTGGTGATGTGATAAATTAACCCACTGGAATAATATATATACAAATTAATGTCTCATTTAATATGGGACTTGAAACTTATCTAATACACATCTATACACTATAGTGCATTCAATAAATTTTCCCTATATTTCCTAAATTATAAATCTATCAGCAGGATCAATCACAATCTAAGTCTGAAGCATACAAAATCCAAGTCAAAGTAAGTATTGTAAACTATTAAATCCAAATATTTAGTTTCATACATATATTGGAGTGCAATTTCATAATCACACTAGGTGGGATAATTATGTGTGGCTTGATTTCCCTACTCAAAGTATTAGATACATAGGAAACAATCAATCATAAAAATACGGTGATTGGGGTCAACTTATCCCATTACACTTCCTATTTCTTTCATATTTCTTTCCCTCATAAGCATACCTAGGGTTTAAAGGTGGATGGATTGATTTTGATATTTGTGTGCATCTTCAAGTTTTGACATCAAACATAAAAGCCTTATAGAGATGATAAATTTTCATCATACAATCGTAATCCTTATTTATTCATAGGTTAGTACTAACCACTCAGGTCAATATTGACCTAGATCTGATATAATTGACCCTGTTTAGATAGAAACATAGTTCTCAAACCAAAAAAATCATAGGCATACTTTAATTTGTTTTCCATTACCAAAATATAATCATATTCAATAATCAACTATAAAATTGAAGTACTCATCCTTTTGTTTTAATTAGTATTTTCAACATCTGCCACTTGTCAAATCAAATCAATTTTAATATTTTACATTCAGATATATGTTTAAATTTCAAATTTATCAATATGAATTATCCAATTAGTTTATATCCTATTAGGGTCCTAAAAATGAATTAGGGTAAAACATATTTATGAATCCATACATTGATTGAACCATGCCAAAACCCATGTTTCCATTAGAGTTTCATCACTCCAAGATTTTAGATTTAAGCTTTAGGGTTTTATTTTTAGACTTGATTTTATATTATTCCCTAACAATACATATTATTCATGGCTATGATTAATTAACATTATTGGTTAACACAAGTCATGAAGGTACTCTTTTCATATTTTACACATGGATTATGTATACCCTTTGGATCAATTATGTAATAAAATGAGTCAAATGGATAAAATATAAAAACATTAATAAGGATAAAATTAATAATTAACAATCCCAATCCTTTCTCAATTCATATTATTGGAACATCCAATCTGATTTTCCTTTCCTTACCACTAGGTACCAAGGGCAATTCATGACTCATTTTTTTCTTCCTCCCCATAGACCTCAAGTAATTAATAGTTACCATTATACTATAATTATTCATCCATAACTTATTTTATATTTTTTATCCATGTTTTCAATACTATATGAGGTAGGGTGCCCTATCATACATGGAAAAATAATTAGTCAGCATGTTCTTCATCAACCCCCTCCACCTCCCACAAAGCAAGCTAATAAACATAATGGTTTTCACATCATCAATCAAATAAAGAACACCCATGCTAAAATTTATATCTTGGAGTTACACAAAATATCAATAGTCTATAATGACATCTTATACAAGGAATTATAATAGAATACTCTCCATAGTGAACACAACTTGCATAATTTACCTCTATTATGAATACATTTAAGGATAAATACAAATTCATCACCTTCAAAAAATAATACCTACCTATGCAACACATAATAGACAAAAACATACCTTTATTCACTCAAGTTCAAGTGAAAATCAGCTTGGTCAAGCTTGTGTTAGTATATAATAGTTTTGGATTCAATATATGTAACACTACCTTCTTAAAAATATTAGGGATCAACATGGTTTCCATTCAAAAATCAGATCAAAGAATAAAAATATTTGATAACACTTTTTTCAAATAATTGGAACCATTTCATTAGATGTAAAACTAGGTCCCAAGATGATACCTATTATATTTCATATTTTGGGTAATTATTTACATTGCACCTTTGTTTTGGGGTGACCTTGGATAAATTCTATGGAATAAATACCATTAACATTAGATAGATTTATCAAATTCATGCATGAAGTCTATTATTACACACAACTAATAGTTGATGAGCATTTAAAATATTATAAGATGACTAAATATACTAATATAACCCAATCATAACCACATGGAAGATCAAACTATTATTTACCCATGATAACTTATTCAAGTAGATCATTGGCATACATATGAAGTGGGTTAATCAAGTACTAAAAAGGAAAGTAACCAATCATAATGTACAAATCATCTAGATAACATTAACCAAAAGTGAATATCAAACAACCCAAACCTATTCCTAGTCTTCCTTTACTAGTAAATTTAAAATATTAATAGGCTACAATCATAGATTATTATGACACTAATAAAAAAGATACCAACATGGTAGATATGACATATGATCAAATATTCAAGTTAAACTTCAATCCTTCAAACAAATATTTATCTCACATTCTATTCACACCTATTGGAGTTGGATAATATCAAGATGATTCATATACAATGAACTAATGAAATTTATAAATTATTATTTAGGCACAATATTCTGGGGTAAAGGGAAAACAACAATGATAGATCATGAATACATTTTAAATTCAAATAATAGTTACAATATTATCTCAAACCTGACATATGTAACATTGAAGTCAAACATGACTTGGAGAAATAAGAAACCATAAATTTTAGTCAATAATTTGGAAATGGTATAAACCAAGGATCCAACATCATTGAAAGTAATGTGTCTTTAAATTAAAACAGGGATAATATTTCAAATATTACTTGATCATAATCTCATCATGTTACCATCTACTCGACATCAATTTTTGGGACATCTTTCACATCAAGAAGGAAAATCATATTATTGTTATCATAGAATTACATGATATTGTAAATATCATTGTGATTCCATTATATAATTAGATTCAAAGATACAATAATGAAGGTATTATCAAGGTAGTTTAGAGTCAACATAAGCTACTTGCATCAATCTTCAAAAAATCACCATCTATAATTAAAATAAACAAAAAACATCCTCGATAAGAGGTAATGACTATTATGATCTACATGCAAGGTGACTATTATAAAACATTCAATTTGATTAAAAAAATAAGAAGACATATTCAGTGTTAGATTTTTATGATAGTTGGGACATGACATCAATGAATCACAACATAGCACAAATTGGAAAGAAACCCTAGGATATATTAGTTTACTACTAGCTTATGTCTAAAAGTGATTGATACGCACATATGGGTCATACCTCATACTTATCATTTAAATTTCACATTAGGAAATTAATGGTTATAAAAAATTCAAGATACATTAAATTTAATCAATTATTATATCACTTTCACACATTTGTGAAGAGTGGTCATGATCAAACATGACAATGATGATCACCATAAAAAAGCAATCTTACAATCTAGTAGATAATACAAAAATTGAACAGTAAGAGATAAATAAATAAAATCCTATGAAATTACATAATTTTATGGACATGTTAGTATATATAAACTTCAATCTTGATGAGTATGACTTACTCATATATCTATGAACATAAATTATAAATATTTCAAAATTATAAAAACAAATTAAAAATAATCAAAGTATAAAGACATTAAAAATATTCAAAAAATAAAAATGGGACTCAAAAATGAAATGATTACTAGATTATATTATTTACATATGTTATTTATCACATGTTTGTTATATGACATATTATTTTCATACGCACATGTATTTCATGATATATGAGTGTGATGTAAGATATACAGGTTACACATAGACATATAGATGTTGGAATTTCATTTCCATGATGGCCATGATAATATTGGGGCATATTATTCCACATGTTTCCATATTAAAATTTATATCTTTATATAAAATCATACCATGTTGAGCTACATATATTTCTTACACATGTATTTATAGTTACTCATATCTTACACATTTCTACATGGATATATTATTATACTATGATGTGACATTTATACATATGGATGAATAATTTACTTTTTATATGTTTCATTGATGATGTTACTCTTATAAATTATAGGATAATTTGTGGTTGTCTATTGTGTCTGTCCCTTTGTCTGCTATTGTGACATATTTATATCCCTTGCTTATGGCCCTTGACCTTGTTTAATTTGCCATATTTTATTTCCCTTATTTGCAAAATATTTATGTACCTTATGTGTTGTCCTTGAATTTTTTTTTTGTGACATATATATTTCTCTTATAGTAATCCTTTCACCTTATGTGTGACACTAACACTTGATTTTGTTGTGATTTTTATCTTAGCAACATTGAGTGGTGCCACAATCCATGTCATGCACTTTTACTACATAGTCTTATTCATTGATCTACTACTATGTGATTCATTGATATATTTGTTTATATATGACACTTATATACCATACATTACATATTTTATATACATTCCTTGATTGTCACATTCATCACTATGATGACATAATATTCACTTATTCACATGATATTACATGATTCTATCTTTATACATGACATGATACATCTAACTCTTTTTTTGAGATGAGTAACTTATAAGGCACATCCCTCATCTCAAAATGGGGGAATTATAATGGACTTGTCATAAATACGTAAGCCTTCATGAAAAATAAAACATATTAGAGTATGCATTTCATAAATTCATATTGGTTTAGTTATAAGATAGATATTAGCACATCACTAA
>JARHVA010004879.1:792500-1017500 GCA_037957365.1 Torreya grandis
ACTATATTATTATAGTTTCATCCCACACAAAATAATAATTAAAATTTAAATTTAAATCATTCATATGGATCATCCCATTCATATGGCATGTCGGTGGATGATTTGGGGTCCAAGAGGAGACCTGGTAGACAACCTACTTAAATGAATTTAAGAGGGTTATAAACATATGAGTATTAAAATTGATATAGGATATGAAAGGAAAATTAATTAAATAACAAATAAAATCAAATAATATTATGAAAACCAATATATAACTATACTAGAAAAGGTTTATTATGGAAACATCTACACAATATCTAAAGATCGTATGTTTGGTGTTTATATACTCCCTATCTTCATTCTTATATATATCACTAAATTTGAAGAATATAAGTGTTCATCAATATACAATGGAGGGATATTAAGTTTTAGTTAAACCATTAAAATAACTGTTGTCAACCAATTGATAACTATTATATGTTTTGATGCCACTAACTATATTTATTATATACATACAAGTTGTTAGTAAAACATAAATGTTATAATCCAAACAAAATATAAATTTAATGATAATAAAAAATTAAATTAATACCTTGAAATGATAAAAGAGTGTAATAATATACCTTCACTTACCAATTAAGGTGTATCTCTTTATGTTTATTTTCTCAATTACTTTGGATGTAGTTTCAATAAGTAATGGAAATAACGTAGACAATTAGGCAACACCTCCCCTTAAAATATTGAT
Organism: Torreya grandis; assembly: GCA_037957365.1. Lineage (NCBI taxonomy): Eukaryota > Viridiplantae > Streptophyta > Pinopsida > Cupressales > Taxaceae > Torreya > Torreya grandis. Next base: position 793,225 of record JARHVA010004879.1, read on the forward strand.
GATTATTATTGATAGTTGTATGTCATAGATGAAATAAGGGATATAAAATATGAAATACTTCATTATGAAATTAAATATTGTAGAAATGAGAGGGGATATCTTAATTTATTTTATTTTTTAGTGAATGACAATTGTTGATCTAGATTCAAAATCAATGGCGGAGTATGAGTCCTACATATCATTGAATAAGAGAGGATGGGAGGATAAGTCCTACATATCATTGAATGAGATAGGATTATAATTAAATTATGTGGGTTTAGTGTGTAAGATGAGGAATGGTCTTGATAAGATTTTGTCCTATTTTCCTTAGAATGTGATAATATTGTATGGGGATTTGGTTGAGTTTGACTTAGGGATTGTATGCATGACAAGTTGGGTGATGATGTCACTAATTTGAGATGATAAGTTAATGTATGAATATTAAGTTATTTTATTTATGAAAATATGAAATTTTCATGGATTATATTATCAAATAATTAATATTATCAATTACTGTGATTAATATATATTATTTTGTTGGTAGGATGGGGTAAGGTCATGATAGGGTATGATTAATTGGCTAAGGGAGGTGGTGTGAATAGTGATGGGTTAGGCTATGTATTTTATTTGATGATAGGATTATAATTTGATGGTATATAATATTAGGGTTTATTTATCTTGATTAGTGAATGATTATTAAATGGTTTTTAACTAACATAAATTATCCAATTTTAAGTTTCTACTCTATGCCCCTCTTTGAAAGGGCCTTTCGAGACACTAGGTAGAGTAATGGGTTTTTAAAAAAATGAAGATGCCAAAACAAATATGGTAGGATCAAGGTTATATTATGATAATGAATTAGCTATAGAAGATTCCCCCTCTATAGGGTATGTGGGGATGAAAGCCATTGGTGGGCTCTCAAAATGAGAGGAATGGATGAAGATGAAATGATCAAGAGGTGGGTGATGAATAAATAGGTCTTGAGATTTAGGATGTGATGATTAGATAGTAGGATGATGATGGGTATGGATAGTAGATGGATGTTGTAGATAGAGATGGGAGGATGAGATAGGAATATGAAATAGAAGGATGAGATTAATCAACTTAAGCTAATGCTTGTATGTTTTGATTTTTTTGATGATGGATTGATTCACCCCAAGCAAGGATATACACAAAGAGGAAAATTTGGGATTGATATTGTTGTGTCTAACACACCCCATTTTTCATATAATTGGGGGACCCCTCTTTAAAATGATCAAAGTCAAAGTTTCCATACTTTTAGTTTCATTCCAACCAACTCCTTTGCAAGAGAATCTTACAATTCTTATTTTATCCTAGTCTTCTCATGTGTAATTGTATTTATGATGACCAAATAATACCTGTTGAGATCCATGTGATCTTTAAAGTTAATTCATTTAAGTCTTGGTCATTTCTTAAAATAAATAAAGTGAATTATTACTTAGAATATTTAATACAATAGCTTTTATGTAGGTTTTATTTCATATTAAGGTTCCTAGAGTGCCAGGTTCTCAAATTCTCAGTCTCCAATAGTGTTAGGCTTGCAGAGTCCTATCTAGAACCTTATGGTGTTTATCTAGTATCTAAGTGGGCATTTATATTTATTGTGATTATTTCCTTTTACTTAGTATATCTTTTTGTATTAATATAGGAATATTCAAATGGGAAAGTTTTGCATGGATTATTGTTAGAGGTGTCAAAACTTATCAAGATCCAACCAATGGGCTCCACCTAATGTCAAATGTGTCAGTCTCCTAGATCTAACAGAGATGTCAAATCTTGGGAGAGCCCAACCAAATGAAAAAAGACACACATCACATTTTCAATATTTTTAGTCCCTAAACCTAACAAAGATGTCAAAAATTGGGGGAGCCTGACTTATCACATTATGCCACATGGAATTTATAAGTAGATTATAAAGAAGATCCCAAGAGATCATAATTCAGTCATAATAAGGTACAATAAGAGTTAAAATGATAATTAAATGATGCCATATGTCCTTTAATTAACATTTTATTTTCTTGAGTGTATAAAGGCTATGCATAAGTGGTGGATATTTCATCATGAACCAATTATCAAGGGACACATGACATGAAACATGAAACACCTAGGAAGTCTTAAAGTTGATATGGTCATGTGCCTACCAAATTTTGGGCATTGATTGGATGGTAAATTGGGACCATATTAGACATTTTAAAGTGACACATCATGACCTCTAAATATATAAAGTGGCATAGGGTCATGATCTCTAATTTTAAGTCCATACTAGGAAATAAATGAGAAGATCAAGCCACTAACTCTAATTTGAATTCATGTTGAGTGAGCACCAAATGACATCAATGTAGAAGATGTATGTGAACCTCTATAAGTTCCCTGAGGTGAAATCATTAGTCTTTATTTCTCTTAATTTCCTATAATATATTCCTCACTTTTTGATCCTACTAGTGCCCTTTATGTTGTCCCTTTACTTAAGGCTCAATATTATAGACTTCCATCCTAGATACAATGGCCACCTCATCTTCTAACCCTAAAACTAAACCAAAGTATAGGGACACAACTTTCTCAGTGTTTAACACTAATTTAGATGTGGATCATACTTGGGTAGATAGGTTTAATGATATATAAATGATAGGGAATAAGGGTGAATATCATAAATATAATAGTCTAATTAATGTGTTGAAATTAGATGTACCATATGTTAAATTTATTAAACTAAGATAAGATATAAATGGAAATTAAAATTATTCTAGATATATAAATGACATAAAAAAGGTACTTATATAGTTCTAATGCTAATGTAGATCTATATCTAGAATAGACTGAAATCATGTGGGAAGATAATTTTAGAATAATTTTTAAATTTTGGATTTGGTGCCTCTAACTCTTTAGATAATTACATCAGCCCTAAATAGTTATCTTAATTCTATAATCTAGGTTCAATGCTAGTGTCCTATATGTAATATTAGATAAAATAGGATGCAACCACTTAGATGTTTATAAGTTTGGCCTCCCCTTCACTCTGGTGTATTCAGATTTAGGTCATAGACTATCATTCTTAGTGAAATGAAAAAACCCTATCTTTTCATCTTGAATGTGACCTTAGGTAAAAATATATTAGTGGGTACATAGTCTCAAGATAACCTAAAATGACCCCATTATCAAAGGGTGATACCTACATAGAAAATACTCCATAAAAGGGCCTCAGACTCATGTAGTTATCCCCTACATGTTTCGTTATATGTGAATCATTCAATGTATTCAAAGCAAGTAAAATAGTGACCTACATTATAACTTGGAAAACAAGACTTTATGACTACTCCTTTAGTTCTTCACAACTGTAGCTAGGTTATTCCTTTAAATTATATTATAATAGGGTATAATATGAAATATTTTGATAACTTGAGTTCTTATTGAATTCTCTTTTGGTTTGATTGTTAGGTGAGAAATGAGTGAGTGTTTATATTATATTTATTTCAATCCTATCAAGAGATATCTCACATTAAACCATGTATGAAAACCATTATAATATGTTTTATTTGTAAATTGGATGAATTTAGGTCATTAGACACTTACCTCAGTACAAGGCAATAATGTTGATAATATTGTCTATCCTATATATTAGTGTTTAGGGAACAAGAAAGTAGGTATAGGCTCAGAACTTATAGAGGTTTAAAATAAGTACATTTTAAGAATTTTGGGTAGGATAGGATGTTTGTGTCATTAATATAAATTTTTTTAGACTAAGATATGGGCTAAGGGGTAAAATATAGAGAAAATGTGAGGCTTTTTGAAGCAAAGCATTTGTATAACTAAGAAGAACAACCAAGATCTAAGTTTTCCAAGTGTGTACAAAACTAAGGTGATACATAATCATAAAATATTTTTGATATTTCTTCCCCCCTTTAGTATAGTAATGAAATTTATAGTTTAAAGGAAAGGAATAAATACCTAGGTGTGTGTGCACACCTTGTATTCGTTTGTGTTGAATTTGATTATTTTGCTTGAGTTGAATGTGAGTTTTTTGCTAATGACTCACCTAAAACTAAGAGCATGCTATGATGTAAAATCAGGGAATATAATATGTATTATAATTACATGACATAGATTAAAATTTAAAGAGTAATGTTTAGGAGTACACCTATGTGCCAATGTAACAAATTTTCCTATTAAAAATTTGATTAGTAAAAGATGTCTAATTGTAAGACTCTGAAACTAAGATTAGAATAAAAATAGATAAATCTTTGAATTGCACACATCGAAGGAGATATATAGAGAGATATTTAAAGACACATTCCCCAACTTTGGAGAAAAAGTGAATTTCCACCTAGTAGTTGATATTAGCTTAATTATGTAACCCAGTAATACTTATAACCTAGTGAGGTTCGATGATCAATTCCAACCAAAGAACTTAGCAATATTGAGTGATTTAATCACCTCAACCATAAAAAAAATGTTAATCAACTACTATAGTGGATTGGTTCAATAAATTCATGAAAATTATATGGGTTATCAATACTTGCAATGGTTTTATAATATGAAATTGATTTGAATTTTTTAATATTAGGCACATGTATAACATATTCACTTTAGATATGTTTCAAGTTAAAACTATGTATAACAATGGTATTATGTATATAATTCTACCACAAATGTGTATATAGATCATATAATTATGTTTTAGCCAACATGCATAAATGTTAAGTGTAGAGGACATGATTTCAAATAATGACCCCACTATATATGGAGAAATATAAAATTGATATAAGTACCAATATTGAGGGCATGTTTCCAAAACATGCCCCCATTATAAATTGGACATGCTTATTACTGGATAGGTGTGGATAATATGATTCTAAATCATGCTCCCATTGAATATGTGAATTGATATAAGTACCATAATGAATGAATATGGAGAACATGCTTCCAAAACATGCTTCCACTAAATCTAAAAATTATGAATGTGTGGAATCCATGTTCATATGACATGCCCCCTCTAAATTTGAAAACTAGTATAATTACCAAATATTGATTGAACATGGAGAACATGATTCCAAAGCATGCCCCCATTATAACTTGGAAATTATGAATGTGTGGAATCCATGTCCATATGACATGAACCCCAATAAATAAGTGTGTAAAGTGTGTAGAAAGTGCTTCCAAATCATGCCCCAAATAATATTCCCTCCCTCTGAGGTGAGGTAAAAATAGTACCTATAAGTTACCTCACCTCAAAAGGGTAAGACAACTATAAAATATATGAATGTAACCATGTAGAATATAAAAGGACACATGTCTAGGTAAATGTATCATTGAAGCACATAGCTATAATTTGATCACATGTAGGCCTATGATTCATGATAAATATCATGTCGACATCTATATAATAATAGTATAATCTCAACAAGTAAATAAGAACACACATAAGAGAACTTAAAATTAAGTCAATAAGAGATGGTCCAAGGAGGCTAAAAATAATGGGCATGTTTGAATGCCATAAAATCAAATAGAAATGACTTAGTCAAGTGTCCACAAATAAAGGAATGGCATAATAAAAAGTTCAAGAAATAAAACATAGGCATAGGGGTTGTATACAATGGAACATATTCAAATGCTTAAACAAGCAAGATAATATCAAGAAAAAACACTCGATGAAGTATATAAAGTAAATCATAATCAACCATCATAAACATGTTATAGTATCCCATGGACCAAATGCATTAGAAACAAATGTAAAGTTAATAGCATATTAGGTACCATGTGTAAGATATAAACATGGATAAGAGGCATTTATAAGTACATATGTAAGCTCAGAGGTGATAGTGTAGAGTGATCATCAAATCAAATAACATGTGTGTATCGAGATTAAATAAGTAGATTCCCCTAATGTCCATATGACATGAGTATAAGGAAAGGAAAACATAGAAAATTTGAGTTTATCATGTACTTATGTATGCCCATAAATTTATATTTAGGAGTAAATGATATGCTATCCCTCAACATGGAACTAACACATAAATGCTAAGGATCCAATAGAACATGTATGTGCTGAAAATGTTTTTGGATTATTTGAATGTTTTTATTTTTATGGTATTTTTAAAGACATTATATAATCATATGATCTCATCCAAAGGATGATCATAGGTATCTCCCCATTTGAAACTTGGTGTAAGAAATTGGTGGTATTTCCAAGGAGTATGTATAGGTGAAATACATTCCATTATAGTATATGTGATGCTTAGTGTATATATAATATGAATCTAAGGTCGTGAAGTACCAATGGAAGGAATAGGGGTTATTAGAATCCATATCTATGTACTCCATGGTTTATTTGGACTATCAATAGTAATAATATGTTTAGGTGCTATGGATATCTAAATATGGTGCATAAACGTTGCAAATTTTGTGGAACCTACCATCTATCTATGATGTAAAGGTCTCTTAAGGACTAGGTACCTTGTAAATGGGATTGCCTATTACTTACCTTTTGTGATGGATTAGCCTTAATAGACTTAATAATTAACTATGTGGGCATGAATTTATATTATTCAAGAGTATGATCATATGGAAAAATGGAAACTATAATTACCCAATTAGCATGAATGTACTTAGTAAACCCATGAATTATAGAATATATTGATTGAATAGTATGTATATAAGTTCATCCAAACAACATGTCAAAGTTAGTTATAAAAGTTATAACTGATAAAGTAGTAACTAGATGTGTAGAACTAACCTATAAATTAGTTCAATATCAACAAAAAACTTATTTGATATCCCATCAAATACTCTAATTAATCTAATAGACAGGTGTGAATCATGTTAAGTATACCTAAATTTGTGAGTAATGTCATGGTGCAAAAATATTCACTTCTACCATTATCAATCATAAAATTACATATCGAGTCTTTATCAAGGTATGCTCGAATGAATAGATAATGAATATTAGAGTCATCATACTTAATTTTACTATCATCAAAGGAAATGGTAGGTTTATAAAATATAGGAGGTATATTTTGTGTATAAGTACCAATAACCCCATCTAGTGGGTTTCCATAATATGATGGGGAGGATGTGTATTATATGCCATTTGGACTTTTGGTTCCTTTTTAGAATGGTAATATAAAGGATTTTTAAATATTTTATGCTTATGATGATCACCAAGTTATGAACTTGATTTATCTAGAGGACCATAAAATTTAATTGTTGGTAATTAATGAGCTCCTTGATTTTTTTTGAAGGTGAAACATATGTTCAAAAAAATCTCAAGGCCTTGGTGATAGTCACAATAAGATTTATATAATATCCTTTGAGTAGAGGTATATTTATATAAAACTCTATAGGGTGAGGGAGATATATAGGATTAAAATCTAAAAATCATGGGAGTAATAAAGTATAATGCTTGGGTAAACATTCAAGCTACCTTCTCAATGTATTAAATAGGACAAGGTGATTAGGTTGTTATGTGACTATGTTAACTATGGTGGTTATTTACTTTTTAGTCTCAGGTGGTTTTATCTTAAAACTTCATTTAATTTTAATTTTTTTACTAGATGTAGGTTTGTATGGTGTTTTTGATACATACTTGAGATTGTTAAATGGAACAAGATTCATTTCATAGTCATGTACAACATGGCATAAGTAATCAAGAGATTGGAACTTCTTGAAAATAATGGACTCATGTACAAGAGAAAGAAAAAATTTCTTGAATATGTATTAAAACTCTTTTTAAACCATAGGATTGGTAATTTTGGCTAGAATTTTCTTATATCTCAAGACATATTCATTGATAGGTTCATCAGTTCCTTGTTTGATATTTGTAATTTAAGCATAGGAAACCTTTTTGGTAATGTTAATAGAAAAGTGTGGCAAAAATAATCTGAAAGAGGTTTGAATGATTTCATATATTGGATAGTTAAGTCATAAAACCACCTCAAATCATAGTTATTAAGTCTCCTTGTAAATCATGTTGTCAATATTTTATCATTGGAAGCATAATCAAGGCATGCAACATGGAAGATTTTAGGATATTTTTTAGGATCACCCTTGCCATCATAAAATATGAAATTAGGTGTAAAAAATCCAAATGGAAAAGGGTGAAAAGATATTTCAAATGCAAGAGGGTTATGAAATACATCTTGTATATCTATGACATGTGAATACTTTGAAGCCTTTTCTTCAATATTTGTAACCTTATCCTCTAAGGTATTTATTAATTGAAAGAGTGTTTGAATTGTAGACCCATTATGATTTAGATTATCCAATTGAGTAGTCACCAAAGGGGATTAAAACATGTTTTGAGTAGTAATAGGCATTGAAACCACTTTTTTTTTTGAAATAACTGGTAATTCCATAGTAGATGTAGAAATAGTAGTTTCAAGGACCAAAGTTGAAACACATAATATGTGCCCACATTATATGTAGGTGGATTGATAAGTGTGGTTTTATTTATAGTACCTTCTAAAGATTCACCACTTCTAGGTGAGGTAGCCTTGGTTTCTTATTGTTTACTAATTTCATCTCTTGTAACATAAAAAATGCATCTATTGATCCCTTATTATTGTTGAGATGATTAATCGATGCTTTTTGATCTTCCATTTAGAATCAAGTTTTTACAATAAAAATTTTCATTGTTTCACAAATGAAAAGTTTAAATTTTACAACAAAGTATAGTAATAAAAAAAATCACAAAACCTTAAGTAACCTAGGGTTTGAACTTCAAATATTAGGTTCAATAAATGTTTAACCCTAATTTTGATGTATATCCTACTTCGATAGATAGGGTTAAGGATATAAAATTTATAGGGCATAAGGGCAAATATTAGATCTAAAGTAGACTAATTAATGTGCTAAAATTAGATGTATTATATGCTAAATTTATTAAATTGAGATAATATATAAATGGAAATTAAAACTATGATAGATATATAAATGACATATAATAAGGTACTTAGTTAAATCTAATTATAATGTAGATCTAGATCTAGAACATGCTAAAAGTAGGTGGGAAGACAGTTCTAGAACAATTGTCAAATTTTAGATTTGGTTCCTCTTGCTCTCTGGATAGTTGTGTCATCCCTAGATGGTTATGTTGATGCTATTGTATAGGTTATATTCTATTTTTATAAATGGAATATCAACTAAAATAAGATGTAACCACTTGAATGCTTCTAGGTTTGGTTTTACCTTCATCTTGATTTATTTAGATCTAGGTCATGGACTGTTACTCCTAATGAAATAGAACATCTTTAGCTTTCCATCTTCAATATGACCTTGGGTAAAAATGGGTTAGTGGGCACATGATTTTGAGTTGACTTGAAATGAATTTATTATCAAAGGAGACTACCTACATATCTAATACTCTAGAATAGGGCCTTAGAATCATGTAGTTCTCCCCTATGTGTTGGCTTATCTATGAAACATGCAATGTTTGTAAATAAAGTGCAATAGTGAACTAGGTTGTAACTTGGAAAATAAGACCTTTTGATTTCTCTTTTATTACTTTAGACCTGTAGCTAGTTTGTTCCATTGACTTATATCAGAAGAGGGTATAATAAGAAAGGTTTTGATAACTTGAGTGCTTCTTGAATGATCTTTTGGTATAATTACCAGGTGAAGAATGAATAAGGGTTGATTATTGTATTTATACCAATATTATCAAGAGATAAATCAAATTAAATAACTTAAGATAACCATTATAATATGTTTCATTTTTAAATTTGATGAATTTAGGGAACTAGACACTTGTATCAGGGTAAGATAGTAATGTTGATGTTAATGTCTATCCCGAACATAGTGTCTAGGGAGTATTAGAGTAGGTATAGGCTTATAATTTGTATACGTGTAATATAAGTAAATTTTAATGATTTTTGTAAATATAAGATGTTTGTGTCATCAATATAACACTAATCAAACTAAGAGATAAACCTAGGGGCACAAGATAGAGAAAATGTAAGGTTTATCAAAGCAAGGCATGTGTAAAACTAAGAGGAATAGACAAGGTCTGAGTTTGTCAAGATTAAAATATTTAAGTGAGACATAATCACAAAATATCATCTACAATCATATGGATTAACATGTCTTAATCACTATAATGAGGTGTTTAAGGCGATTAACCTAGTGCACAAATCCTCTAGCAGTGATGATGAATAAGAGGTTGAGTTTGATGATGCCCTTAGGTCATATGATAAGTGTGGGATACATCAAGTTGTAGCTAAGATATAGGTCTTCCCTTGTGTTGAATTTTTTATCAAATTATTTCTCACAGCTAAGTGAGCATAAGATGGTGTCCATGACATGGTCTACTCAATGAGTTCTTAACATCAAATCAAAGACATTTCAGGAGGTACATTTAAATCCTACTATAACCTCCTAGAGTAAATGACCTATTAATTTAGATATGACCACCTACATAAACTCTCAATAAGATATATGTGAAAGCATATACCATTCACACCTTTAAGGAGGTAATCCATGTTAGGATGGTATTGCTCAATTGATTATTTAGGGAGAGGGACTACCTACATGCCAACCTTCTATAGATCCCCTTACTTCACATAAACCTTTAGGGTGATAAAGTCCTTGACCTTGGATGGGTGATCATTTTTTTATGTATTCAAGGTAGTGGGATGTGCTTGGGGAGGAGGTGACTTATACATCATGAGCTAATTGGTAGATGCAATCTACACAATGCTTAAATTTAGACCTTCTACCTTTCTAAGATGGGTTCCCAAAGGTGTTATGGTCCATGTAGTTTAATAAAATATATATGAAAATCATTATCAAAACCACATACAAGAGATATGTGAGTCCTTATACTCAGTGGTCTACATGGCCATTAATGAGGCACCCATGCCTTGACTATCAAAATAAATTAGGGACTCCATTCCCCCATTGGGGATTATTAGTACTATAGAGAGGATACAATCATTTAGGTATTAGGTAATCTCAATGGTCCCCTTCACCTACCCTATCAATTCTTAGACTCCCTCACCAATCAATAAATCATGTATCAACTAGTGGAGGGCATATTATATTAGAACCCCATTGGGTTTAACTCAAATATGACAAAAAATTTAAAATTTTACTTAATAATTAAATAATATTATCCATAATAGATCAGTTAATATGATATTTAATTAAATGCATATTTTCAAAACAAATCTATTATGATTCATTTAGATAATGATTATATTAATGGAGATAACATAATTACAAATATAGTACATAAATGTATAACTACTAAATTAATAACAAATCAACCAAATGCTAGAAGTTAATACAATAATATCATACAATTAAGGGAAACCAAACTATTATTCATCAAGTACAATAATATAATGATTATACATCAATTTTATATATAATAAATATAAGGTTCCATATAACCAATTAGTATCCATAAATTTGTTATGTAAATATACTAAAATCATGAGTAAGATTTTCTATCAACTAACTGTTGGAGTAGAGGGAGAGCATCATAAGATTGATTTTCCACACCAACCTTAGGCCATATATCCCCCCACAATTCCCAACTAGGGAATAGCCCTCCCTTAATGAATGAGAAGATGATAATGGTGTAAGTATTGAGAAGTCAACTAGAACTTGAGTGGTGTAAGATTCTAACTACATGCATCATATCATAAAGAATTCCATTTCTAATATGACATCATGCATACATGCATATAATCAAATAGGTGAAATTATAATGTTAACTATAAAAATTACTTTGGAAAAAATTTTCATATAGTTTAATAGTCGATTAGATCAATCATAATTAGACACACACACTCAATCTAATCTCATATAATCTAAGTATTAAAGCCTTTAACTATATGCATGAGAATATATCTCATGATAATTATTGTTAGTGACATTAATACTATATTTATAAATAATATATATAAAATAATTCCATGGATTTCTCATACAAATTTAGTATTTAATACCATGGTAATTAAATACAAGAGATATATAAAAATAATTTTATATTAAATAACAACTTATTGTCACAAATATATTTCCTAAGTTATAATACAACCAATGTACATTTATCATTAAGTCAATATTTCATATGAAATTAATTTCTAAAAATTATCATAAAATCTAAGAATTTATCAATTCCTAAAAAACATTTCGAGTTCACATGCATTATATTAAATAACATAGTTTAGGAAATTTTTAATAAATTCTAATCAAATCAAAAATAATAACTACACCAATTATTTTTATAATAAACTAATAATATATTCACTTCATAATTAATAAATGAATAAACATATTATTATTTAATGATATAAATCTAGTTTTCATATGAATAGAACTATTCAATATAACCAAACATCTATTTGTATATCAAATTATCTGCATAAACATGTATATCAATATGTCCATTTATATCCATATACATTCAAAACCCTTTTGACATTTATAACCAAATGACATTATATTTATAAATATAAATGATCATATATATATATATATATATATATATATATACACTTATGCTTACAATTGAAGTGATGACATATATATGTATATGTTTTTATGAATTATTCATATAGAATATACCTATCTATATGTATAGTCCATAATTACTTGTATACATATGTATATATGTTCAAGTTATCTAAAAATAACTAAGTTTAATATAACATAATAAACTTAATCAAAACTCAAATAGCTCCATACAATTTAATAAACATCATACAAACATTTATTTATTCAAGTCTCTCAAAGCTAGTTGAAAATAAAGAAACCATCCAACTACTATAAATATCTCTATAGTATAAACTTATTATGTGTCTATTTTTATCTTAGAAAAATGGAAAATATACCTATTCAAAATAATTATCATAAAAAGAAAATAAATTGTTATATATAGCTAACTGTATTTGGTATTTTAACTCAAACTAAAATTCACTAACTAAGAACTTACATCTACACACAGTCAATTTAATATAATAATTCCTCAAACATTAATAGTTAATTATACCTTGTAATACATTCACAAACATATATACTCATTTGACTAGGAATTGTATAGATGTAAAATTGACTTAAAAACTATGGTAAGTCAGTTATTAACATTCAACCATCCCATTATAATTTTAGTCAATTTGACTCCCAGTCTGTATTTAATCTTTTATAACACGGTCAATATGTAACCATATTTATTCAACCAACTTCTAGGACTTATAAACACAAATAATATAATCTCTTATAAAATATTTACCAAAACTATTTATACCCAATAAACATATAAGTATTATACACAATCAATATTTCTCCTTATAGTCAGTTCATCATGATATAACCAAAAATCAACTATGCCTTTTTACACAATCGATATATTATCTAATGGAAAGGTGAATGATAGCTTTTATTTTTATCAAGAAACATTACACAAAATTTGACCATCAATGTAATAAATCATTTATACTCAACCTTTCTAAAATAGAAACATACTAAATATGGTCAAGTTATTTCCAATAAAAACCCTTATTTTACAAATCCCTGATCCCATCTTATCCCAAGTCATATGGTTAAGTAAATCACTCTAGGTCATAACTAAATTTCAATGAAACAAGTAATATAAATATGCCTCACTATATTTTAATGAATCAAAGAACACACATCCATATAGCATAGTCAATATAACATATAAGAAAACCTAAACCAAAACTATATTGAATCTATATGGATAATGAACTCACAGTTATTTTCCTATACCAAATTTTGAATCATAATCTCTAAAAAATAATTATGCCATCAACTCATATTTAACATAAAATAATTTTTATATGGACATCAAATTAAAGAAAACATAATCAATCATTTATTAATGAAAAACCCTAACCAACATTGTCTCAGGCCATATAAAAAATACTTGGGTATTTTAACAAACACAACTTATTGATCCTTAAAAATATAATACACAATCATGTAGATAACTATACAAAATAACACTCATCCATAGATTTATTCCAAGCCAAGGACATTTTTGAAACTACAAACCCTATCATTCCATATTCCCTTAAAAAATGAATCGAGTCATGGGTTCAATTCTATGAGGGTAAATACTCCTCTCACATTGTTGAATCCTTGACCTTTACCAAGGTTTCTAAACTAATCATAAAACTCCATACCCTTTTAATTAATTTACCATATTAAACGAATATAGAATCATAGAATAAATTAAAAGTATAAACCCTACCTTTTGATAGTTGAAGTAATCTACTTTCATTTTTAACCAAAAATATTCTTTTTCTAAAGCCATTAAATGAATTTGAAAACCCCTAATACCATGGCAACCCATTATGTATTATTACCATAAAGACTTGACATCAAGATATAAATTCCTGGCATGCCTTCCAAACTTTTTAGTTTGACTACTAGACTAACAAACTCCTCTATTTCCTCCAACTCATAGTCAACCCTCACCATGTTAAACATGGTTTAAATGACCAAGCCAACAAAGACATTATTATGCTTATATACATATTAGGGTTGACATAATAATATGTCAATGAATGATAATAATTATTATTTTTAAATAATTCAAATGCCTATCCTAGTTGAAACATTGAACAATAATAAAAAGCATTTAAACAATCATCACCGTATATCTAGCCCAACATTAGGTATTTTAAAATTAAGTCCCCTAAGGTACCCCTTATGTATAGGTTAGTCATAATAAAAATAATTTTTCTATAAGTTCAAAATATAATGTAATTATTTGTCTTATATATTCATTTTGCTATAGGTTAGTCATAATAGAAAAGGAAAGCAGACTCAGCCTAGGCCATCTATCCAAGTTAGCCTTAGCTCTTCCATGTTGGCCTAGATCTATAAGGATGTTCAATAAATCACCACAAATATAAAATATAATTATATAGGGAGTTTAAAAAAATTCTCCTCCTTGAGCTCTTATCTCTCTATCTTTAGCTCCACCTCCACCACCTTCTATGGTTGAAGTAGCTAAAACTCAGATAGCTCAAACCCCAATCACCTGGCCTTAAGTGGCTCAAATCTAAGTGGCTTGACCTCAAGATACTTAATAACTTAACATAAAAATAAGTATAATTCTATATATAATTATGAGGAGGACCGATATCTGACACACATGCATATCCCTTTCCTTACTCCCTCCACTCTCCAACAACCTCTCTCACCACCTAGATTCCCAAATACACAACATTCCACTTAAATGTTACCTTCCTTTTTCCCATTTCACCCCCTCCAAAATCAGCCCAAGTGACCTTATACTCATCCATGTACAACATCCTCATTTCCATCCACATCATCCATCCCATAAGCATGGATCTCTATGGTTCCCTACTAGTCATTCCATAGGTCTAGAAACTTATAGGTGCCCCATACCTAAAAAAATTAGCTATGACTCCAATAATAAGTGTAATGGTGTGTAAAACTCAAATATCCCATGCCATTCCATAAGGACCTTTGATATATAATAGGATATTCAATTAGTCCCCATAGACTTTGCCACCCTTGCTCTCTCTACTACAACAACTAAAGCTGACCCACGTAAAAGGCCCCAAAAGAAGCAAAAGGAAATTCATCCTTAGCCTTCTATTTATGTCCTAATTTATCCCATTTCTCCTCTTGGACCACCTCCTATGGGTCCATACATCATCCTAGGTGCCTATTTATTTAACTTTAATGAACTAATTTATTCCTTTTTTTTAATGCCCCTCTCCTTAGAGTCTTTTCCCCATAGGTCACTTTGACTCAGAGCTAATAAAATGCATAGATGTTCCTTAAGATTCCTCATTTGTCTTTCCTCCTTTCAATAACATGCATAATCCTCCATTAATTTCCTATTTCATCCCTCATGATTCATCCATTACCCCTCCACCTCATCCTCCACTTGTCATAACCATATTTGTCACCCCAACAACACCTTCCTCCATACTTGGAATATTACGGTGTTGAATACACCTAAGATGACTCTATAGGGTGACCTCAATGTGAAATGTGACTTTTAATGTAACAAAAGGAACATGGGGATAGTCCTTACCCATAAGTTCATCTAATATGAAAACTTGATGGTATGGAAAACTTAGTAAGACCTCTTTTCCCTCATCAAAGTGATGAAATCCATATAAGAATATAAATTGGTTGAGGACCTTGTATTGGTACTCCAAACTACACATAATATGTCAAAGAAGGTAATAAAAGATATGTAAGATTAGGTTCAAACCCTAAAAGTACAATAAAAGAGCTCCTTCCCCATAGAGATGATTGGACAAGTCATGAATACCATCCTATAACTTTTCTTAGCTTTGGGAGAGGTAATCAATACTTTGGTATATAACAAAGTTCATCTTCAAAGGTCTTAGGTATATATAGATAGGGTTACTATAGTGGAAAACAAGTGTAAGAAGTTGGTAATGATATAAATAAGGGAATGTTCCTAATATATAAGATCATGCCTATTTCAAACTTGAGCCTGTACCAGACATATGATGGGATCATGAGGGATGTGATTGAAAAATGGTTGAATATGGCATAGACATTAGTGGAGCCCTTGGAAGAAGGAAAGAAAAAGATATTTCCCTACTTCAAAGAGTTAAACATCACTATGTTATTCTACCTAAATATCACTCTATTGGATATGAGTGATTTCATTATTCACATGGGTCACTTCAACTAGGTTATGAGAAATAATGTAATAAAGGTTAATAAAGTTGAAGCCTAGGTAGTGCTTGAACTATCTAACTAATCCAATACGAGCATTAATCAAGTTTTAAAGGTTAAGGTGTCTAATAGGGCCCCACTCCAAGTTTATAATAAACTAATGACCTAATCAAAGGTTATATTTTAAGATCCATCGATGAATTTGGCCAAGTTCAATTATGAGTTTAACCTAGTATCAATTATGTTGGCCATTAGGGAGGTGGAATCCAAACATTTGGGATGTGGTTCATCGGTGACTCCTCTATATATCAATTAGGTGGAACCTTAGATATCTTATATGGAAGTAGGTTACATTATCTTTGTTTAAATATAGTTTTAAAAAACTTTAGGAGATCATCATGTCCCATGATTTGAATCTTTTATTACTTAAAGGTGAGCCCCATCTTATCTATAAATTGTAAACTATATCTTATTGTAAAAGGTTGATAATTTTGGTTCCAAAACATTATTAGAATTAATTTAGGATTTCAATTACTTTTCCTTCATCATTTTGGCTATGAATTTCTACCATGATAGGCACTCTTTGTAAAGGAACTTATTTTTATGAATACAATTATATTTTTTATACTAAACTAGTTTTTATTACTAGTGCATCTCTTATTTATAGTTTAAATGAATGTTAATGTTAGATAATTAAATAAGTTTTTTATTATATAATGAATTATATGGTTATAATATGATGTGTTGTTCTAACCCATTAGTAAAATCATCTTTTATTCTTTTGAAAATTTAGTAATCTATGCATTTATTTATGTATTATGTTTGAAAGACCTATGTGTTGTTTACTATAGGCTCTTTGACTATTGATATTTAGTGGGCATTTATGAACTAAGAATCTCATTCAATTTCCTTAGACTTATCACTTGCTTAAAATATATTCAAGACCATTGGTGAAACTTGGCACATAGTGATGTAACTATGGCATAACACTTAGTAATGTTCTTTGAGAATTAACACCTTTTAGGCATGGAAACACTCTTTCCTACCTTACCTTTCCCTCCATTTTATATTTATTTTAAGTACAAAATATTTCCCATGTTTTAGAAATCTATAAGATATGTCTCAATAGCCAATTAAAAATATATGTCTCTTCAATTAACAACTAAACTAAAGTAAAACTTCACACATCTTGAACCTTTAGTGGTAAAAATCACTACTCTTTAAGTTAAAAAGGTTAAGCTACTCAGTCCTTGGGTTAAACCATAAATAGTCGTAAAATTAACAAGGAAATACTTTATGCCATGCATTATCTTCCAATTTCCTCTTCAGAGTACTCAATCTCATGAGTGCCTTCAAGGGTAGAAAGGACTTCAAGGATGACAAAAACGAGTGCTAGAAGGAGGGATTTGAGTAACATATTATTTTAAACTTCCCATTTAGCATTTTATTAATTATCAGTAGGAGCCTCAACATTGTGGGAGAATTTTATTGAATCAATGCTCATTGCCCTTCCTTTACACTTTATCCATTGTTGTGTGCTTCAAACACACAACAACTAGTGATAGAAGGAGGGACCATCTATTTTTTAAATTTACACGATAGTATATTAGGTTTATTTTAGTTTTATGCTTATTATTGGTGATTATTTAACTATTATTTGTCTATAAAATACCCTAGAGCTTATTACACCTATCACTACAGCCAGTTTCATCATAATAGACTAGTTGTTTCATATTTGCAGTTTCATATAATGTATAAAATTGGTAGACATAGACCTAGACTAATAGTTCATTCTAGTAGCTCATATTATCAGTCTTTTATAATGTCTCTCTATGTACCCTCATTATCTAGGTTGGCTATCAACATTCTTGGAGTTGTCCATGACTTACCTAGGAACCCAAAAAGATACATTCCCTACTTCACACCTGGTGTAGGATGAACATTTGGATAACATGTTACCTCATACAAGATTACCCTAATATTTCTCAATTTGGAACATAAATATGTGATGTGTAGTTTCTTCCCTTCACTTTGATGGACTTATCCTATGACTAGTTCTTTAACCTACCCAAAACCTTAGTCACAAGATGGGACTAATTTAGTAGTGCTTTCTTGGCCCAATTTGGGAAATTTATTGAACCTATCATCCTCTATAAATAATTTTATTGCATTAAAAAATAACCTAATGAGCCCATCTAAAAATTCAATTCTAGGTTCCAAAAAATGTATAGTTGAGTCACCATTCTTTACTATCCTAACACATGACTAGAATTTGAGGTGTATAAGAATGCCTTAGATCCATGGATGGCCATATTCCTAAGATGATACCCCTATAAAGTTGACTTACCTTTGGCTTATGTTGAATCCATTAAATTTGATATGTAATTAAACCCTTAGGATCAAATGATGGCTCCTATCACTAATGTTTTTCCATATTTTTTAGCATTGAACTTGTTGCCCAAAGTAAACTATAATATTCCAATGCATTAATTATTTCCCATGAAAAACTAGTTCCCCTTAGTCATTCCATGTGAAACCAATATATGGGTTTTCTTAACCTAGTAAACCATGAAATAGATCCCCATTTTCAATGCCAAGTGACATTGATAGTTATCATTAATTCCTAAACTATACCTTAGGAGTCTACTAAAAATGATTTGGATGTCATCTAATGAATGGTCCAAAAACTAAGTAATGATTCCTTGGTATACAAAGGGAAAAAAATAGTATCTCTAATGTTAAAATTTCAAATAAGAAATTCACCTACCAGAGACAAAACATAAATTACAATCATCCTCAAAATCAACTAGATCCCTCCCCTAATAGGCTACTTGAAGTTAACATTGTGAAATAGCTTTGCCTAATTAGTTTTGAATGTATAACATAATTACACATGGGTAACTTGAATGTATAGAGTTTTATAGTGTCTTTGAGATATTTAAGAGGGAAATGGAGTAGTATGAGGTTTCTATAAATCACTTTGAACCATCAAACTTGAGTAGACCCCCTAGCATAATAATTATGGTAGAAACTATGGACTTTCCCAGCCAAGGAAAAAATGGGATAGAGGATAGTACTAGTGAGTTTCATGAATTATAATAGTTCTAAAGGATAAATTATGTCCTAGGAAATTGAAAACCATAATAAACCCTTACTAATTCAAATCCCAAAAATAATGGTGCAACCCCACTAAATTATAATGCTAGAAATAACCTTCCACCTCCAAAACCTCATGAGCTAAAATCTCATGCAGAGACCCAACCAATTCAAAAAAAATGTAGGATATAATATATTAAAATACATGAATAATATTAAGGTGAGTGTCACCCTTTATTAACTTTCTCAAATCATAGATTAACATGACCTTCTACTAAAATTCCTAACTAAAAACCCAACATGATGTACCCAAACTAAGCACAAAATATCCCACACCAATGTGTTGATAGATAAGAACAAGATTGAAGAGATTATTTTCCTCCTAACTATAATTTTATTTAGAAAAAATCTACACAACTACCTAATAGATTTAAGAGTCTCAACAAGCATAATGCTAGCAGGTATTTATGAGAAGTTAGGGTTAATTCCTATCAAGTTGAATAAGGTGGTAGTTCAATTAGATAAATCAAAATTCAAGGTAGTGGGAAATATTCTTAATGTCCACATACAAATATAATCTAAATTAGGATTCAATATTTCATATAAATCTACATGGTATATATTCTTGAAGCTTATGACATGTTCCTTAGTAGAAATTGGTCTAAAAATTTAAATGGGTATATGGCCACTAAATTCTCTCATATGTGGTTACCCTAGAGAGGTGTAGCCAATAAAATTAGAGTGGATAGAGAAACTTTCATGAAACACATGATAAATTATTATAACATAATCAATGAGAAAGTGAACCTAGTTTCCTCAGACATAGGGATTTATACATTGACTACAAAACCTATTAGGGATAAAGTTTATAATGAGTCAAAATTACCACCCTTGTGGTCCCTATACATTTATGGGGCCTATTTTAAATAGGGTAGTGGAACTAGTGTTATGGTAGTAAACCCCCAAGGAAATAAATGACTAGCTTCATATAAATTAAAATTGACCTATACAAACAATCTAGTAGAGTATAAGGCATTTATTCTAGGGTTGTAGTTTGCATTAAAACATAAGGAAAAGTAACTAAGAGTATTTAGTGATTCTGAGCTAGTGGTCAACTAGGATAAGAGTAAATTTTAGTGTGAATTATCATACCTTAGGAGTTATAAACATATGGCCTAGGACTTAATTGAGATGTTTAATACATTTAATGTCATACCTATCCCTAGAGAAGGAGACTAAGTTATTGATTCATTAGCATCCTTAACTGTGAACTTAATTCTCCTAGATGATGTTGATTTGTAGGATTTCTCTATATAACTATTCCCTTATCCATATATCCTTGACAATGTGGTGAATTTCTAGGTCTTTGAGGATGATCATTAGATTATCCAATTTCTTAACATGTTTGGGTATTTAAATCCTAGGTAATTAAAAAAGCAAATAGATATAAACCTAAAGCCAAACTTGATAAGGATGGGATGCTCAACATTCATAGGAATTGAATCCTAAAAGGGATAATTTGCATAGAAGGAGAATTTGACACCTTAGGCCCAACGCCAAAAATTAGGAATAAAAAGTTTGAAAATAAAAAGTATCAAATGATTAAACTTAGTTCTTCAGATATCCCTCAAACTATCAACATAGGTCCTAACTGGATAGACCTAGAACTGGAGAATATTTAAAATTTTATATTAATCTATAAGGATGTAATTTCTTAGGCCTATGGAGACCTCAAGCTATTTGACCCAAAAGTAATTACTCACACCATCCCATTAAAACTAGACTAAAAACCATTTAGGTATAGATATAGCCCTATGAAACTAATAATAGAATCATTTATACATGGAGAGATTCATAAATTACTCTTGATTTGGATAATCTTCTTAGCTCACCACTCTAACTATGTACCTAACCTTAAACCCATTTGAAAGAATAATGGAGAAGTATGTTTGTGTCTATACTTTAGAAACCTAAACTAAACTTCAGATATAGTTTATTATTTATTACCTTCCCTTGATGAAGTGATCCAAACAGTGAGTGGATCACATATTATGTCTTTCTTGGATGGATTCTCAAGATAAAACTAGGTCCTAGCTGATTCAAGAGATTGAGTCAAAATAGCATTCACCATAAAATGGGGTACATTCACCTATAAGAGAATGTTATTTGGGTTGATCAATGTTATAGAAAAATTTTAGAGGGTGATGGATTTTGATTTTGAATGTTTAATTTTAAATTGCATAGTAATTTATATTAACAAATTGGCTATGTTTTTGAAATATATGTCAGATCACATATACCGCTTACATAAGGTATTTTAAAGGTGAAGGAGGTATGGTATATATTTACACCTAAAAAAACTGTTCAACATCACCAAAGGTAAGATTCTTAGTCATATCATCATGAAGGAAGGTATTTCTATGAATCCATAAAGAGATAATGTGATTTCTAAGTTACCTCTACCTAATAGCGAAAATGAATTAAAATAGTTTTTGTGAAAATAATTTTTTTTTACAAGTTCATTTATAGATTTGTCAAAATTACAAAACCACTAAAATCTATGTTAAAATAGGGTAAAAATTAGAGTGGCATGTTGAATTGAAGAAGCCTTTCCAAGATATAAAATATGTTATTAGGCAAGACCTAGTGCTAATTAGTATAGACTATAAGTAATACTTATTTATTTACCCTTTAGATTCTAAGTACACCATTACCACCTACCTCATGTAAATATTGGATGGATAAGAACACCTTGTTAATTTTATGAGTGATAATATTAAATATGTATAACTAAAATATTTCACTCTCAAAAAACATAATTATGCACTAATCATGGATATGAAAAAGTTTAGGTGTTACATTCTTAGGAATAAGGTGCATGTAATAATCCTAGACCCATCGATCAATAAAATGTTATGACATCATAAAGAGGGTTATCATGTAGGTAGTAAATAGATGAAAAGGATAAAGGAATATTATTTGTAAATCAAACCTAACATGTTGGTTAGAGGAAAGGGCCTTAAAAAACTGATAACCAAAATCAATCTGAGGATCACTATGTACTAATTAAATTAAGATCTAGTATTTATAATATGATCAATGCCCCTTTATTTTAAATTACCTATATATACACATAATATTTTAAAACTTTATCAATTATTAATTCTTTATATCTTGTAAGAACCCATCAAGTCTCAATCTCTCTGAGTGCACGCCTTAAGGGGTATACCAGGAAAGGGGTGGGCATACCATTAGTGATTTGTAATATTTTTGTCCCTTATTACCACTTTATATCTACATAATCATATCTTAAAATCATTTCCCTAAGTTTTTCATCCTATTTTTTACCCTCCTCTATTCATTTACCAACTTCATTTTCCCTTCCCTAGCCTAAAACTATTTTTGAAAGTTTATGTTACACTATTAGCCCCATCAACGTTGTACTCTAATTGATAAAACTTATTAGGATATAGGTTTGCCCCTAGCCTACATATACCATGACCTAATTTATTTTTGTCAATAATGATACTAGATTGACTGGGTCGACCTTGTCGGCCTAAACTTTCAAAAAGGATTAGGGTTAGATCCACCTATATAAACACATACATTTCATCATTTATAAGAGAAGAGAAGAAGATATATATATATATATATATATATATATATATATATATATATATATATATATATATATATATATATATTGCATATGTTTATCCAAAATTATACTTGAGGACCATATCTTAGGGTTTCATAATTTATTTGAATTTACATATCTTATCTTGTGGAAAAGATTTTTAGATTCATTGATAGACTATGTAGCCTAGAGCTGATTTATCCTTGTCATCCTTACATACCATAAAAACCTCTTGTAAAATACTTTGGCCAAGGGAGATATTGAGGCTTGGTGGGTTAATCTTCAAAGGTAATTATTCCTAACTTTTTTCTTAATTTGTAAGAGTAGATAGATATTCATTTTTTATTCTCTCCCATGCATTAGGATTTTATATACATTGATGTGAGTATATGTCTTCTATGCATGTTTACTTTTGATGTTTATTACCCACACTTTATTCCCCAATATTTGATGAGATCTATATTATATTTTTATTTTACTTATTATTTTATTAAATATGAAAACATAGGACCTACTTAGGGTTATTATGTAGTTTTGCTGGATTGGAGGCTTTGGAATCCTTGCTAGTGAATTTATTGTGGTAAGAGATCCCTTAGCTAGGTCTAGAGGATTCATACTGGTCATGACCTCAAATATATATTTTAACCATAATTATAATTGTAATTAGGATTTATCTTCTTTGAGATAGGATTTATTTATATATCTGTTACATTTCCCATTGCATACATTCTAGTGAACCTGATGTGAATTTAACCCTTGTAGGTTTTCTTTCATGCCATTATTTTTATCATCTTATTATGTTTTTGCATATTTAAATTATTGTATCAAACCTATTGGTATATTTTTAATAGTATTTTCATAGTTTTAATACACAGTCGTATCAAAGTGACTCCATTTTATTTGTGTAGGTTTTAACTAAACATGGGTAACTAGATCGATCTGGTCAACACAATATTCTTATTCAAATAGATTCTACCAAGTTGACCTAGTCAAATCTATTTATAGTTACTATTTTGGGAGTCAAGTTATACTAAATAAGTCAACTAAGTTGACTTAATTTTTAGTATTTCTTTTTGGCATATAGTGTTATACAAACTATATCAAGCTAGTAAACCTGATCGGTAGAAATTCAAAGTAATATGTGAGCATCACAACATAAAAAATTGGAATCTTAACTATCTTCAAGCCCACTAAGGTTAATTTATTTCCCCTTTATATAATTTTAGTAATATCTTCAATTATATCTTGCACAAGTTAGTATTTTTTAAAACTACAACCCTACAACCAACTAGATCGACTTGGTCAACCTTGTTTTGTAGTCTATCTCCTGTTTAAGAGACATAGTCAACCCATTAGATTATGTTATTAATGACCTTAATTTTTTAGAATATTAGAAACACATTCAAATATATTTGTTACTATTTTTATAGAGTGTCACCTAAACCAAATCTATATTATTCTTCATCAAGATATTAACAACTATTCACTAGTAATTAATTCACACTTCATTTTTAACTGCCTGCATCCTTAGAGTAACTCAGATAGTCTAAATAGGTTATTTTTAAAATGACCATTTAGTTACACTATTTTAATTTTTTTCAAACACTATCAGATCACATAACATTCAAAATGCATTTAAACACTTATCTTCCCAAGGCTTACCTACTTAGATTTCATCACTAACAGGGAAGTCAACTTAGTTTTTTGTCTAAGTATAAATATGTGGTTAATATTATATATTACTAAATCATCCAACACCCTTATTTCTACAATATTGTGAAGTGAGGGTGTGGGTCCTAATACCAAGCTAGTACCATTGCCAACATAGATTAATTTTATAGTTCCCTCTTTCAGCCAACTCTATTATCACATTTAAATTAACACTTTACAATAATCTAATATCACTCAATATGACCACTTATTTAGCATTTAATTTTAAATTTATTACTTGTTCTATGATCATTGCATGTTGGATTGTAAAAGCTTGCATTATCCATCATTGGTATAAGGTTTTGTGTTGTGTGCCCCAATTGAATCACTCACATTAATATAATTATTTATGTGTTTTATTTCATTATTTATTAACTTATATTTTAAAATAATCCATGTTTTATCACACTATCCTTCTTATTGGTATAGTCTATTATAGACTATATTAACCTTTTCAACAGTACATAGTTGAAATGTATGACTATGTATCCTTATCATCCTATTTCATCTCCTAATTTACAATATAGAGTCAACCTATTTGACTATATATTATTATCTAGTAATTAGGTTATAGAACATAGTAAACTTGCATGACTTTGTATCCTTATCAACTTTTTTATCCATTATATTCAATACATAGTCAACCTATACAGGTCTATACTCTTATTTACCTAATGGATTAAAAGACACTATCGACCTCTATTAATTTGTATCCATTTTTGTTGACCTTTGTCTTCACATCATTTTATTCCCCCTTATCCTTTCTCTCTCATCATGAACTTCCTATCTAAGGACAATGTTGAGTTGAACTCAATAGATGTGATGTACCTTACCATCCCCAAAACTTTTTCCCATAAAAAACTTATGGCTCCTACTCTAAATAAAATTAATGTACATTTGGCCACTCACACTATAAAATATGTGAACCCTCCTAATATATATTCATTTCTCAGCCCTCTTTTCTCCTTAGAATATAACCTAAATTAGAGTATACTTTGGAAATGATTTTCTTCATTAATGAATTTACTTAGCATCAAGGAAAATACCCTTCTACTATTTATCACATTATGATAAGAGGTTAAATATAATAACCCAATTCACCTTCCCCCACATTATCACATGGATTTGGGGGTAATAGCTTATTTACCTCTCAAACTCTTCCTTCTCTTTTGACCCCTTCTCATATTATAGCCTCTTCTTCTTTGATTTACTCCACCTCCATACCAAGTATCTCTTCTAACATGGTAGGTTTTACATCTAGTGGGCCTTTTATAAGACCCACTCTTATTAATTCTTTCACTAATTCATCATTGTGTACCCATGGTAATCATGCCTCTAGTTCTTCTTCTCATCCCTCTACTAGTGCATCTTTTACCACCTAATAAAATAATGATACTAGTGTCTCATTTAATATCAATTCATCTCAATATATTATTAACACGCATTCTACCACTCATAGTGGTACCCAAGCCACTAATACCAATGCCAATGATTCACACACTAAAAATAATACCACTAAAATCCATCAAAATTTGTTACAAACTCTTACCCAAATACACACTTTCTAAGATACTAATGCCAACAAAATAATTAAAATTTAAAATCATCTTATCCATCTCCAAAATAACCCTCAAAAATTTACATGGGGAGTACATAACCAAAATCCCACCCCACCTCCCATTTGGGATTCCCATGGTAATCTTATCCCTTAACCTTCTCTTGTTAAAAAAATAATAAAACATCTTCAAAATGAACCTATTACACCACAAGTTTCTAGCATAGATATAGGATATATCACCCCTACCATTAGTTATAATGGGTCAACAAATCCTACCCTTCACTTAAAAACATTTGGAAATCTATACAAATATTGGGTCAAGTTGAACATGTTTGTTGATAACAAACTATTAGAAAAAACTCTCTTTAGAGATGCTTTAAATTGGGATAACTAACTCAAATCTCATTCTATAATTAGTTTGGAAGATTTATTTAATTCTCTATTACAAAAGTTTCAAACTAGTGACCTCACACCAAGCCAAGCACTAAAATTTCCTTATGCATCAATTTGAGCCATCCAAACCATATATGGGCACTCATATGCTCATCAAAAATAAAATCATCCTGATACTAATGATGGTGTCATTAGTTCTTATGATACCATTCATATTATTTAATCTATTGATATTAATTAGGCTCTAACACAAGCTTCACCTCCCAATCACATCCCTCATCCTCATTTCACTTTAAGAAGTAACATCAATATTCATAAAAATTTATCTTTACCAGAGTTACAAAGAATCTAAAAAGGCCTCTTCCACAAGATCTTGATCCCACCCATCTCATGAAATAATGGTATGATCCAAATAAATTCCATTGGTTTAATGTTAGTCTCTTTCAATGTCACAAGACTTGTAGGTAATTATGTAACTTTTATATGGATTTCCTCCTTGGTCCCAATTTTGACCATTATTTTATCATTCATGAATGTCAAAAATCTTATGATATTGACTTCAAATATCATGAAACACAAACTAAAACTCAATCTTTGAATTAGGATAATGTTCATCTGGCCATCTATAAAGACCCTCTTGCAAATCACCAAGACATTATTGATAATACTACTCCTACCAATAATTTTGGTAGGACATAAATCCTAAAGAGAATGTGGTCAATATGACTAATTTGAGAAGGGTAGATACTTTCATTGATTTTCATCCCACCCATACTCAACAATCATCTCACACTTTTTTTTAATCCAATATTCTTCCCCAACTCACTTAATAGAGTTGAGGAAAGAGGAACTTATCTCTTTCAATGAAAAAATTACAACACCCCAATTTGATAACACTTATCATACCATTTATACAACTCCTCCAACCTATATACCCATCATAAATGATATTCAACCTTATACTACCACTTCTTCAAAATTATCTTAAACCAAACTTGCATCAACTACCACATCATCTCAAGATAATAAATCAACTTGTCCCCCAATTAAACCTCTTGCATATTATCAACACAAATATACATGCACTTATACTCCTCCTTATGAGTACCTCCTCCAACATCCTCTTTCCAATATTTCCTTATGGGTTATGATGAATGGGTTCCTATCATATAACTTACTAATATCCCATCTCAAATCCCATTTCTCAAACTTATGTAAACATCTTTACATAATTATAATCATCTTATGTATATCCTATTAGAAATTAACATACCTCTTCCTCCCCTAACAACATGTGAAGCAACCTTATTTGGATTAGAATATAGCATTTTACAATAGTGCAAAGATATGTTTATAAACATTGATGAAATAATGGAAACTTATATCTCCCTCAAATTCCTATTTCTTCTATGATTCTTGATGAGATTATGCTTCATGTGATGACCCTCCCCTTTTTATTATTATCCAAATTAGTTATATATAACTCAAGCATGCTTTGATTTATAAGGTTTTAGGTACTTGTATTTCCTCTCTCAATTTTATTAAAACCCTCAAATACTTTGAATATAATATTAAGTCCACATGTAGCATGTGTTAAGGCTATTACTAAAGGCAAATACCTCCCTTAGGTTGTGTGTGTCTTCCTATCACCTTTCCACCTATCACTATTCAAGTGAAGGTTATGATTTCCAATTTTCCTCTATCTTATAAAATCTTTCTTGGAAGGCCATAAACTCATTACATGAAGGTAATTACCTCTTCCACCTACCAATGTTTCAAGTTCCATTGTAATGGTACAAAATATAATATTCAAGGTGAAACTAACCTTTATAATTTATAACAATTATAATATCATGGTTTATTAAAAATTCTAACCCTTGAACCCTTACCTAGTGTTCCATTCTAAGAATCTCAATACTTTAACTTCCTTATCAACTCCATATAAGTCTATCATGGTCACCCTAAAATCATCAAGAATATACCATCTAACCCTTTAGATTTAGATGATGATGAACCTAATGAGATAAATCTAAAAATAAAAACCTTTGATCTCTCTCCTAATCTCATTTCTCAATTTCCACCTTCCCTAAAGCTATGTTCCCATCTACCACCTAGTGATGATATACATATAGTTTTAACTAAGACTTGACACTCTAGTCATCATGCCATATCTAATGAAAATTACATAATTATTTATGTAATTGATCTTCATACATCTAATATGGTGATGGTTATACCTTATATGACCCATTTTTAGGAGGTCTTGTTTAGGCTCATGATGTTGAAATCATTCACCATCATTCTTTTCTACTTTAGTCTTTCCATCTATATTGTCAAATTCCATCCTATATAATTCCTCATTTTAGAATTTTTCCTCTTGTTCATAGGGTAAATATTGTGTTTAGATATCCATTTTTTGAATAACCTCATAAGATCATGCTTATGGATCATGCTATGACTGGTCCCTACCAATTTACTAGATACTAGAAACCATATAGCCAAATTGCCCCTGATATGATTTCCACTATCCTTCAACTTTGTGTTCATCTCATCCCTCCCTTAGTTTAGCATAGTCTAGATCATATTCCCACTCCCTCTCTAGATGAGTCTCTTCTTATTTTTGATACTATTATTCTTTCAATCAATCCTCATCTAGTCTCTCCACTAGCCCCACCTCCCCTTGGTTATGGTTTTCTCCATTTACCACAACTTGATCCTTTGCCAACCAAATGGGATAATTAGCCATATTTTGATATTAATAAATTTGTCAATCATTAGACTATATATTATTCACTACACTAACCTTATCTAACATTTTTTTCCACTCCCTCTTTTAGTACAGCTACAAATTCCACTAACAAGAACATTTGTTACTTTTATGGCATATATAACCATTCCTCCACACATTGTCATAAGCTTTGGAAATATATAGACACCTTGAATACCATCCTTCCTCAGCCCATAGACAAGGATATACCTTCCCCAAAATTATTACATAAATATACTCCCAAATATGGAGAGGTATATTATTTGGGACACAAATGTGGTACCCATCACACTGATCATTTTTTCACCCTTTAGCATCATCTCAAGGATCACCTCATAAACATTCCTTCACCTATTACCCTTCCTCCCATAGGTCACCCTAATAAGAAGGCTCTCCTTTATTCCCTTTGACCCTTTCTCCACCTATAGTTTCTTCACATGTGACTCCTTCACCCATGAATTCTCCTTCACTTGTGACCCCTTCTCCACTAGTGACTTCTTCACATGTGGCCCATTCTCCACAAATGACCCCTTCATCTCTCATAGTCCCATTCATGATACTCCTCATGATCATAATATTTTAGGCATACCTATTTTTTTGTAGAGGAAATTTGATGAAAAGTATTTTCTCAAATTTATCTAAAGATCAATGAGACCCTCACTATAGTTAGAGTTCAACTTCATATAGAGTTATTAGATGTCATGGATAATGTGTGTGTACAAATATACTAGTAGTTATGAACACATCATGGTGTTATATAATTTATTTCTTTATTTTGGATTAGACGTTTGCTCCAAATTTAAATTTGTCTATCTTATATCATTTTACATTATGTCAAATTCTTATTTATATTACATGATTACTTTTGTTTCACACTACATGTTTTATATGGTGCAATTATTTTCTTTATATTCTTTTATGAATTATTTTTCATGATTACATGATGTTTTTGTAAATGTACATTTATTTATTTTCTCAAGATTGTTTGCTATGTTATCTCTATAACATAACATTGATAATCATTATTATGTCTTGGTCATATAAACCTTTATCCCATTAGTAATTTCTTCTTTACCATGTGATCAGTTAGCAAAAAAATCATCTCATTATAATATCCTTTTAATAGTATAACTTGGATATCCATTTATTCCCCTTATTTCCTTTTCTAAACTAAGTATACACATTTTTGAAATTGGAGATAGTATGTTAGTTCATAGGCAAGCCTAAGTATTTTATTCAGTCATGTCTTTGGGTACTTAACTTCCTTTAGCCAAAGCCTAAATCTCATTTGTGTGTATAAATTTGTCTCTAATTATTGGTTATTCCAAATATGTATGGAGGATTAATATTAAAATCCATAAAAATTTAAAATCCAAATCATTTTAGTAAAATGAAATGATACAAAATCCAACATAATTTTTTTTGAAAGTTAAATCACACTCAAAGACATGATTCTAAGCACATCTCATTTTTTTAATTGAATCTCAAACTCCATATTTTGCCTCATGATAGAGTCCAGGTCAATTGGGGTGTGTTAGTCTAGTAAATTAGGAAAGGATAATAAAAAATATTTTAGTGCTACCTACTCTCTCATCCTAGTACCCAATCTTCGTATTAGACCGATGGAATTATAAGTGGTCTTGAGGAATGGGGCACACATTGCGGAAAGGTAGGTCTAGTTTACTTTTATTGTTAAAAAAAACATGAGTTGATCTTATTACCTCACATATTTTCTTATATATCTTTGTACCTATAGTGAACCAATATATTCTATATATTGATGGTCACTAGTCACTTAGTATTTTTCTATGTCCTTAGTATGCCTCATTTTTCCTAAGGTCTTTTCATAGATGCCTATGTTATTATTTTTAAATTCCTTTTTTCTTTTCCAAAAATCCTAATATTTCCCCTTTAAAAATATTGTTTTTTTCACTAATCACTCCCCCTAGGGATCCCATTTGTGAGTTATAGTGTAAGACCTTGGATATGACCAGGCCTTCCTCACAAGTTACCAAATTACCACATTACCATTCCAAACATATATTTTAACATATTTTTTCCCATTTTTTCCACCTCATTGGTGTTCCCTTTGTGAGTTATAATGTAATACCATGGATAGGACCTGGCCTTCCTCATAAAATTTCCCAAATACCTAAGTCACAATGAAATTACATGTGTCAAATTTGAGATAAGTCATGATTGATTATGAGTTACATGTCATTAAGATGCCTCCCATATTGATATAGTATGTTTTATGCTTGATTATATTGATCTTTCAATTTTATCTTCTTATTTTTTGATTGCATGTAATAATACAAACATTTTTCTTAAGTTTTTTCATACTTCCCAACTTGAATTAGTGTGATCGATTTAAGTTCATTTTTCCAATTTTGTTTCTCTTTTATACTTACCAACATGATTTAGTATGATTAATTGACTTGATTTTTTTTTATACCATTTTTATTTCATGTACTTTTCATTTTATTACATTATTTTCATACTTCCAAACATGATATAGTGTGATTTTACTTGTTCTAATTCAGTACCAATATTTTTTCATGGTTTAAAAATACTTTTTTTAATCCTTTTTCCCATCTTTGGTTTATTATATTTAGTCATATTTTTGTTATTACACATTTACCATCATGATATAGTGTGTAGTGCATTTATTTTTGATTAATTATACTTTTACAAGTCCTTTTTGCCTATTTATTTTTAACCATGCATGTGTATCACATAATGATAGAAAACAAAACACTCCACATATATTTTTCATAACATATAAAAAACAATCAAATTACATGTGCTATAAATCAATATAACCATACATAAACAATCACAACCAATACAACTCATGAGATAAAATCTAACTATCAAAATAATATATCTCTATATATCATGTGTTTTATAAAATAAAATGGTATAAAATAAAAAAATACATATCTCCAACTCTATGGATAGGATCCATCATGCCTATCATATATCTTAGACATGTTTCCCATAAATGCCTCAAATTGTTATTTATGCATTATACACTATAATGAGGTAGTCCAAGATCTCAATCTTTCTACCTATCCTTGTAGGTTAGCCACCTAGGCATATACCTATCCAATTTCCATTGTGGTATCCATGTGTGTGGCTCTCTCATGAGCTAGGGCCTACCAGGCCTGTGCCTCTCTTGCTCCTACCCCTACCAATGGCTACAATCTACCCCTACATATTTATAACTACCTCGTGGCCTCCCCCACTAATATAGATCAAACTAATTGACATGGGGAAGATGGTACCACAATATCATCCAACATCATGGGGTTGTATGGTGCCATCACCCCATCTAAAATATAATAATGCACAACCATGACTAGGGATCCCCATCTAACCTCTTCTATCATAGGATCTATAAATCAAAACTAGATATATATTAGATTACATATACCTCTAAAAATATATCTACCTATTAGAATCACATGAAATTATTATTATATATCAAAATTGAAAATTATAACATTTATTTCCAGTCTTAGTGTCACCAACCACCATCTCCCCATCTACTAATTTTTTTAGCATAATCTCTCTATCTAACCATACCCTAAGCATCTCATCCATCTATTACCTCCCTATTAATGTGAATATATAATTCACCACTTGTGCACACATCAAACCTATTCTTAGTGGTGCCTCTATCAACCAACTCTATCTTGGGATAACTATTGGATCATCCTATGTGACTACCCTTGTTTGTACTTGATCTCATTGATGAAACATCCATCTATGGTGTGCCTGAGTTGGTTTTTACTCCTCTTAATATGGTTTTTATTATGGTAATTATTATACCCTTACATCAACATCCATGCCCTCTTCTCCTCTAATTATAGGCTATCGTGCTTGACCAATCCATGGTCTCACACCTCATAACCTGATCACCAATATCTTGACTAGTGTTCCTCTTCCTCCTCTCCCCTTTAGATATCTAGCATGTCATGCCCAAAAATTAGGAATTACTAGATGATCTTATAATTATGGAATTACAAACTACCCTAGCAAACATTCACCATTTGTAGCTCTACCCACTAGGTATAGTGGCCCATGATCCATACTTGAGCCAACCCTAGAACTATGGTCACCCAACTAGGCCAAATATTAGTCATATGTGTGTATGGATTCCACATTATCTCCCCTCATGTGATAGTATATAGTGTTGGCACATAGGGCATGGATCTTAATACTTAGTCTTGTCTCATTTAGTCACCCAATGTAGCCTATAGTCAATCACATGGGGCAACCCAAGTAGTTGATACATAAGGAACCTCTCATATACCCACACACTAATTAAAACCACTAATCTCATGGCCTTATTCCCTATAGAAATCATCTGATACATATCATGAATGTGTTGGACCCAAATGATAGACCTAGAATCATATATCATCCCCTAATCCAAAATGGATTGGCACAAGGCTATCACATATAGTGGTACCTTACCATCTAAACTATGATACAACACTTTTTCTATCACAAGTTTTATCATGGCCTTTTGAATGTCTAAAATATACATAATATACACATTAAATAAACTAACCCTCAACCTTGGGTATATCCTATCTAAGCATGTTGCCCACCTGACTAGTGCTCATTTGTCCTCTACATCATCTTGTATCTGTATGGTCATCAAATTCCCCATATCAGTAGTATAATTAATGCATGGAAATCCTTTAGTGTGATAACCACCTATATGGCATCCCATCCACCATCCATAAAAACATGTTAGTTAATAATTACCATGCTCTAAGGAACATGATAATGAGATGAACACTCAGTGGGATATGCCTTATCTCCATGATACCTCTTAGACCTAGTCCAACTAGTATCACTCTATCCATGTTTGTCAAATGATCTAGAAAATTTGGTAATCATGACACATTGATTAATCACTAATATCTCTACAATATCTAAAAAAAATCAAAAAAAAAAGATGTATTAGATGTCCATGTCATTTATAATCAAATCAAATTATTAAAAATTTCACAAAACTTACTTGGTTTAATTTGGTTTGTTCATTTTATACCAAATTGACATGTTAAATACTAAATCAGCCCTATACATCATCAGGGATACTAGATTGGACCTATAAAACTTATACTAGATTGACTTATTTAGTGCTAAGTAATCAACCTTTTGATTTATAACACTAAAATAACCCCCTTTCTACCCTATAGTACTATATCAGCCACCTTAGAAATAACTAAGTCAACACACTACTATGTAATTGGCCTCTTACCTTAGCCAACTAAATCAGCCTACTACTATATAGTCAGCCTATTGGTTCTCTTTAATTCAACTTGGTCAACTCTATTCAACCGCAATAATAAATTTTTGACCAATTACCTTAAATGCCTTGAGAATTTATTGGTTTGAATACTTTCTACATAATACCCCATTTTACCCCTAGTGTCCCTACAAATTTCCTAAGTTTCATTATGGTACCTATATTTTACCTACTAGTCAATTTTCTATAATTAACTCAGTTTCAAAAATAAAAATAAAAATTTTTTAGTTGCTTACATGTATTACACTCATTGCAGCCACTATGCATCCCCCATCTCAGCTATCATCTCCTCACCATCCTAGCTCTCTAGTCTCTCACTAAGTCTATCATAGCTCTATTTTCTAGGAATAATAAAAATACCAAATGAATAATTTTTCACCTTATTTATATTTACTATTCAAAATTATATACCTTCCAAATATTTACCATTAGATTTCTTATTTTGATCATATATTTGTCTCTATTAACTCTTTTTCCAAACCATAAAATGTTCTAGAATCCTATCATAGAGAATCTTTTCAAATATTATAGGTCTATGTTTCATTTTTTTAATTTTTTGCTCTTTTTCACTGATATCTATAGGCTCACCTAATGTTCTTTACAATGGACACATTCAAATTTCTTTCGTCTCCTTATTTATTTATAACACTAAAGTAAGCAAATGTATGTGTTTTTCAATTCTTTCTTTTCATTTATCTTATTTGCTCCTTACTAAACTTTATTCATTTTTATCATTGTGTGTTTCTATGTTGTTTTACTAAAGCACCATCCAATGTTACACCTATGTGCCACGTGATGAAATTTGATTGGGGTATATGTATAGACATAATATTATCCAACTTTATCAATTAATAATGATTTATATCTTGCAGTAACCAATCGAGTCTCAATCTCTCTAAGTACACACCTTAAGGGGTGCACTAGGAAAAGAGTGGGCAGACCATTGTTGCTTTATATATTTTTATCCCTTATTACCACTTGCTATCTACACACCCATCTCCTCAGAATATTCCCATAGACTTTACCTCTTATTTTTCACCCTTATATAGTCATTTACCACCTTGATTTTTCCTTCCCTATCCTAAAACGTTTTTTTATGGTTTACATTACATTTTTGGCCCCATCAACCTTATACTCTAATTTATAAAACTTATTAGGGTCTAGGTTAGACCTTAGATGATATAGACCATGACCTAATTTTTTTGTCAATAATGATACTAGGTCGACTGGGTCAACCTTATCAGCCTAAACATTTAGAAAGGATTAGGGTTAGATCTACCTATATAAGCACATACATTTAGTCATTTATAAGAGAAGTTAAGAGGAAAAGATATATATTACACATCTGCTTATCCAAAATTTCACTTGAAAATCATACCTTAGGGTTTTATAATTTATTTGGAGATATGGATCTTGTCTTGTGGAAAAGTCTTTTGGATGTATTGATAGGTTGTGTAGCCTAGAGAAAATTTATCCATGTCATATTTACATACCAAAACAAAATTTTATGAAGCACCTTTGCCAAGGGAAATATTTAAGCTCGATGGATTTGTAGTCAAAGTTAAGTATCCATAACTTTGTTCCTCCTTTGTAAGATTAGATAGATATGCATTTGTACTTAGCTCCCATCCATTAGGATTCTATATACATTGATGTGAGTATATCTTCTATGCATGTTTAATTTTCATGATTATTATCTCCACTTTATGCCACAAGATTTGGTGAGCATTAGATTAGAATTTTACTTTAATTATTATTAGTTTAGTAAATAAAAAAACATAGGACCTAGTTAGGGTTATTGAATAGTATTGCTTGACTAGATGCTTTGGAACCCCCTAGTGAATTTATTTTGGTAAGAGATCCATTGGCTATGTCTACTAAATCCATCTTGGTCATGACCCAAATATCTAATGTATATAAAATCTAAAGTGTAAGTAGGATTTATCTTCTCTGAGCTAGGATAGATTTATATATTTGCTACATTTCCCATTGCATACAACATAATCTATGGTAACACACCTCCTTGGCTAAATCAAATGTATAAGAGTTCCCTCATATTAAAGATAACATATTATATGATAAAGAAGGTACTTTTATTTAGGATAAATCATGAGGTCATTTATCTTATACTCTTATCAAAAGATGAGTCTAAATAAGTAATGACCAATTTATATGAAAATTTGGGTGTTATCCATTTGACAACAAACACAATGATGCATAAGATACTCTAGGTAGGTTACTACTAGCCTTATTTATTTAAGTATTTCCATTCTCACATCATGGTATGTTATTAGTGTCAAACATTCACAAAAAGAGAATACCATGCTACAATTATGTTGTAGATAGTTATATAAACAACACTATTAACCCAATGGGGAGTGGATTTTATTAGGGTTATAAACCCCAACTCTTCAAGAAGACATAAGTTTATTCTCACAACCATAGAATAATACATAAGATGGACCAAAGTATTTAAAGTAAATAAAATCACTACCACTAAAATCATCAAATTCATGGATAATAATATAACCACTCAATTCAAAACCCTAGTTTAATTGGTGTGTGATAATGGCCATGCATTCCAATCTATAGAGTTTATTGAATGGGTGTGTGATAAAGGTGTCACCTTGAAATTATCATATAATCCATACTCATAAGGGAACATATTTATAAAATTAACTAATAAAAACTCGATCAATATCATAAATAAATCTATAGAAAATAAACCCCATGATTGGCATTCATTGTCAAAATTTACTCTATGGGCTGACCACACTAGGTATAAATAAGTTATTAAAATCTCACAATTTATACTAGTCTATGGATTATATCCCATTATCCCAATTACACTAAAGATACCTACATACAATTTCATGCAGTAGTATATGGAACATGGTGACAAAGTAAACTCTAGGCTCTTGGACACTACATTGTTAGAAGAATCTTGAAAACAAATCCTTACTTAACTTTAGAAAACATCAAAGTAGTGTCAAGTGATGGTTTGAAAAAAGTCCCAAGGTTAAATCATTTAGGATTTATGATCCAATGTTTTTATGGGATAAATATCACAAAAAAGGGTTAACACACCAAGTTTTGATCCTTTCTAGATTGGCCCCTACTAGACAGCTGAGTTATTTAGCCAGAATGTTTTTCACCTTAAGGTCCTTGAAGGAAACAACCTCCCACTACTAGTGCATGGACATTTATTGAAACATTACTTCTCAACTACCCCTTATGATGTGATTTCAATGTAATCTTGACAAGGGTGGTAATGTATATATTATACTAGTTTTATTTTATTATGTATTTATTTCTATTATGTATTTTCTTTCTTTGTGTTTTTGTTAATTTTGGTTTTGTTTTATTCCTATGGTGTTTACCTCTCATATAAATTACCTTAGATATGGCCTTAATTTTGGATTAAGGTGGTAGGTATTACCCAAAGGTGAGCTTTCACTTTCAGATAAATAAAAGGTTGTAAGTAATAATTTTAAATTTTAAATCTTGGATGTCAATGATTTTAAATGATATAAGTGAATTTTATAATAACCTTATTTATTGACATAAGCCATCAAACTACACCTAATAAGAACATCTTGATAAAAATTGAAATCACTAAACCAATATAAGATTGATTAGGTGTTTAGAGCTTTCCAAACATCCCATCACCCATGTCTTGATCCCAAATCCTCAATGTATGGAACTATTAAATCTCTTCATAATAAATATTTAAAGGGAAAATAGAATAACATGTAAAATATAAATTTTGATTCTTCATCAAAAGGGTTATATAAGCAACCTCCATCATAAGCTTTCCAACCTAGTTGGTAATGGATTAAGTCCTCAAATAAAACCATAGGTATCTTTATCAGGGTTATAGATTCGTAGATGGAAATAGAGAAATTCCCATACCATCCCCCTCTAATCCATATAACAACCGATCATGCCCCTTCAAAATATATAATGGTAACTTGACCTTGACTTATTTAAGTGAAATATAGAATTTACCCAAATGGAAATATATAACCTCACACACATTGACAGTCTTTTGTGGAAATAAGGCTTAGTATGTCACTTATTTTAATTTAATATAGCACCTTATTTCTCTAATATATCTACATATTTTCTATAAATCTATGTTTTGTGCAGGAATGAAGGTTAATAGCTTGGGTTCTAATTCTTCAACACCACTTTCCCCATATCAATCACCATTAATTATGGCCAACACATTCCATCATTCATATAAGTGGGGGAACCCTATATAAAATGATCAAGCTCAAACTTATCAAATTTAATATAATTCCAACCAACTCATTTACATTAGATTATTTAAATTCCTATTTCACCCTAAGTCTTTATTTTTTATGGCTAACACACCCCCTTCTTCATAGAAGTGGGGGACCCCTCTATAAAATGATTAAGCTCAAACTTCCCATATTCAGTCTCATTCTAACCAACTCATTTTCAAGATAGTCTTCCATTTCCTATTTTTCCTTAGTATTCAAAATCATATTACATATTTTTAATGACCAATTAATCCCTATTGAGATCCTCTTGACCTTTGGAGTTAACATAGTCAAGTCTTAGTCATTTCCTAAAATAAACTTAGCATGTTCTTATTTAGAATATTTAATAATATAAATTTTATATGGGTTTTATTTCATATTAACATTTTGTTGTTTTTTATATCCACCTTTTATCCCTAGATAAATTGACACTCAGAGAGAGGAATTTCTTACAAAAGGCAGTTGAGTATTCCTTCTTATAGGCATCTTGTGATGGTTAGGTGTATTTAAAACCAAATATCTAAGGTTTATTATATTTTTGTTTCATTTAAGGATTCCCATAGTCCTTGTCATGAATCATTGTTAATGTTAAGTATTTTAGGGGGTTCCTCAATGCATAATGCTTATTAGGGCCTTATTCAAGTTATTGGTTAACCTTGATAAATCTCACTCCATGCTTAAAAGAATTATAATTTAGGATAATGCTATTGGTCAAACCTACTATTATGTCATCACATGAATAGTGAAAATGCGTCATAAAAGGTTATTTTTAATATAAAATATGTCAAAAAGGAGTCTTATGGGGCATAATGAAATCATGAATACATACCAAAAGGTGTCTTAGAAGTGCATTTGAAGGTCTAAAAAGTTGATACATTATATTTACATACATTTAAGTCATTATTTGAAAGTAGAACGTTCTTAAAATCTCATAAAGTTGTCTAATGCTTAAAATACCCCTCAGTGACTCCCTTCATCTATACAAAAGGTTCAAAATACTTTCAGTGTTTAGTTTTCCCTATCTTATTGGATTTTTTGGCTTTCATTCTCCTTCACTATGGAAAGGTGCCTTGACCAGACCAAAAACATTTCATATAATTCATGATTGTGGAAGTTTTATGGATTTTAATATATTTTTAGGGTCTTTAAACACCAGATAGGTCCATTAATGGATAAAAATCACATATTCCAAGCAAGAAGCAAAGAAAAACAAACTTTCATGGAGGTTGTAATCCAAGAAGTTGTAGGTTTTGGCCTTAAATGCAAAATTTTAGATGTTATATGTATATTAGTACATTAAAATTATGTTAAATGGTATTATACAAACAATTACCAAGTATATAAACCTCATTGGTAGTTTTTCTAGGTGGAAAGAGGCACAAAGCTTCTAAAAAATGGAGTTCTTCATGAAAATTAGAGTTTTATGAGGTTTTATTAAGGATAATAGAAATGTATGATACTACCAAGGCATAGGTTAGGGTAATAAGAGGTAATTCACATCATCCTTAATACCTCATAGGTATTTCATGAGTATATCCATGATTTCAATCTCTATACGAGGCTAAAACTAAACTAAAATTTACTTCATAAACCTCTATAAGTTATTTTCTATGATGTGTTAGAAATGTTAAGGAGTTACATGTCTTGTACAATCATTAGAAATTAATGATTAGGTATTGAATGTCACATTATAAGTGTTATGAGTAATAAATAAATAAATGGATGTATGAACTATTTTAAGAATATTGAAATTATTTGTAAACAACTTAATAGAGGCAAAATCTAGGTTTTGGTCTATTTCCTCTTGATCTATGGTGTTGAATGGATCTAGAAGAAGGTTAAGGGGTATATTAATCATCATAATAGTGCATCAAACTTGGTGGATGATCCTTAATCACATATATCCATCAAAAAAATTACAAATAGTCTTGAAATGCTCTTAAAAACCTAAGGCTTGTGAACTTGTCTTGTGATGTTTTGATCTTGATCTAATGAGGAACATGGAGATATAAGAAATTAAAGGTTATTAAAAGGTACATTAAAATCCCTCTAATAATATTTCAAGACATGAAAACTGTTACTAGGGTCTTGAGGGTATTTTAAGCATGAGAGACCTCTACAAACCTACAAGCTCATAAATGAAAATTTTAATGCATTTTTAAAATGTCTTATTGATGAACAAGATTAAAAAGAGATAATTAACTTAAAAAATAATTGAATACTATTTATCTAATTTTTTAATCTTGTGTAATCCATTCTCCAATTTTAATAGGGTCTTTAGCTTTAAATGGCCTCCACAGGTCAACAAACATAAAAGTGTATTTTGGATGTTTTTCATCAAGGGAACATCTAAAAAATACCAAAGAGAATTTTATTACTATTAATGAATTACTATTATGGTGTATACTCTTGAAATCCTTCTCAAGGTGTTAATGAGTTTATAATTTTAAAGAGATATATCCAAGTCTGTAAGCATGATAAGAGGGTTTCAAGTGTTTGAGATGTTTTCTCTTGTTGTATGAAACCTCAAAAAGAGATAAAAACTCCTCTGATTGTATTATATAATATTAGGATAGGGGTTAAAACCTATGATAGTTAAATCTATAGGGATATGGATAGTTTTCAAGTGAAGAAAGATACACATGCCTACACACCAAGAAT
Organism: Torreya grandis; assembly: GCA_037957365.1. Taxonomy (NCBI): domain Eukaryota; kingdom Viridiplantae; phylum Streptophyta; class Pinopsida; order Cupressales; family Taxaceae; genus Torreya; species Torreya grandis. The sequence goes on from JARHVA010004879.1 coordinate 835,312, forward strand.
GGAGTTCTTAACATAGGTCTACCAATTAAGAAATGAGATTTTAATGTATTTTTTATTACTCATATTGAATTGGAAATTTATCACACAAGATATAAACTCCCCCTTGTATTCAAGACCATTTAGAGATGGTGTAGGTTCATTAGAGCCTAAGTAGAAAAGTTTCAAGAGGAAATTTCAAGCTTGAAGGAAAGATTATAGCTTTTAGGCAAGAAATAGCCTTCAAATAGATTCAATATGTTCATCCCTAAATATGTAAACCATTAACTAGCCTAAAAACCCTTATTTGATTCCTCTTATCCAAAAATCAAGTTAAAATCTTAAGGATTCTCCTTTTCAAGGTTCATTATGGCTTCAATCTTGAGATGGCATATGTAGGCCTGCAATAGGGAGTGAAGGATTCATTGTGTTTTGAAGTGATTTGTGTTGATATAAATTACATGGGGTATAGACTCTCTATGCATCTAAACCCCTTTCCAAAATAAGTTATTAGTTAGGTGAAGGATGTTTAGAAATTACAAGCCTCAAGGACCATGGTTAAAGGTGTTCTAATGAGTTTCAATTTTTAAAAGGGGAGCTCTACTAACATGCATCAAAAAATTAGGGTCTTTAGTGTATTTTGAAATTTTCCCCTCTTCAAGGAATGTCTTAGGTTAGCCACATGACCCACAAAATCATCTAGGTATCATAGTATAAGTCATAACAGGTCATTAATACTGATACTTGGTGAGATTTCAAGTAAAAAAGTGACCTCTACTAGTATATAATAAAAGAAGAATGTTTCAACAGGATGATATAGTCCAAAAAGAGAAATTTCAAGCTTGTGAAAATAGTTTCCATGATGGTGGAAGAAGTGGTTGCACTCTCATTCTTTTTCATTTTCCATGCAATATCTTGATGGATTAATAGGAGAACCTAGGCTTGTAAGTCTATTTAGGGGGTTTTAACATTGGCTTCAAGGTTACAAGAGACTTCTTGGTGGATTAAATAAAGAGTATGAGGTCTTAAGGATTAATAACGTAGTTGTAATCCATGATAATAATGGGAATTCCAAGGTTATGTAAGGTTTTAATTTGAAAAGAACATGGACAAGCTTGTAATAAAGACTAAGGCTTAAATATATCTTGAAAGATTCAATCTTGAGTAGACTTACACAATCCTCTAGGAGGCCTAAATTTAAAAGAGTGTCTTTATGGTTCACTAGAAATAAGACCTTATACATGCATTTCAATTTTGTAACAACTCCCAATAACTCCATCTTGGATAAATGGGTCTCTTTAAATGTGGGTGATAAGATCAGAAGTTAGGATACCATGCCTAAATTTTAATATTTGAGACTTATTTGAAGTAATAAGGGTCTCCAAGACTTTTAAACAAGACTATGGTTTTCATGACATTGTAGCTTAGTTGTAATTTTTTCTAAGAATTCATTAGGCATTCCAAATTCTTCAAGATAATTTTCATAAACCCTCGAAAGGTCTAGAAGCTTCATTAGGTTTGTCATGAGATTATTCAAGGTCACAAGTGTTGAATAAGGATTGTTAAATAATAAATAAGATCTCAAGAAACATTATGTCTGAAACCTATTAAATCTTCAAGGTCCCCAATGATGGATTTGTCATTCATGTCATGTAATAGTAACTTAGAGTTTCAGAGCCTAGTTTAGGAAAGCCACACACCTAAAATGCCATCATTAAAGACTTTTCATTGCATTGAGCACTTTGAGAGTAAATATATAGACCTAAAGGCCTCTTGGAGGAGTTCTAATACATGTTTCTATTGATGTCAATATACCCTTATTTATGAAAAATTGGGACCCTTGTTTAAAATCATGAAAATTTATGTTATAAATTGAACATTCAACTTGATCAAAAACTCGTATTGAATATCTTGTGTTGATCTAGTTTATATGGGTCTGTTAGCACATATCTTCATTTAACCTTGATCATATTTTCTAACATTGGATCTCTGTGTTTTAGGTTGTAGGATTAATGGAGTCCATATAAAATGGACAATGTCTAATATTCATGGTTTAATGTTAATTTGATCTTTTACTAGCCTATGGTCTATTGGAAAAAAAATTGAATCAATGTTTGGTGATCTTAAAACCCTCATTTTGATTACCCTAGCTTAGGGTCTTTTAAATCAAATTCAAATTTGAGTGGGATAAATTTTATGTGGGAAGCACTTTATATTTTAAGTTTTATCCTAGGTCCTAGTTGTATTTATTAAATACCAGTAAGACCTTAATCTAAAACTTTATGTTAAGTCTTTTATGTATTACTATTCATGGGGGATATTTTATTATATTTTAATCCTAGCCTAATATTTATTTGAAGTTTTAAATTATATTTGTTAATACAACAAAACTTTAGGCTAAGGATTTATATAGTTACCAAGTATTAACTAAGATTTTATGCCCATAGAAATGGATAAATGGGTGATAGGTGGCAAGATATTAGGAATTCAAAGTAGATAAATGACATGAAGCAAAGGTCTAAAGTAAAAAGGGTCTAAATGAAGATCTATGATGCATGTTTATTCCCATACCAAAGATCTAATGGTGTGAATAATAGTTAATAAATAAATAGAGCCATGGAGTGACCTAAGAGTGCCAAGTGACAACATCATAAGAGCCCAGATGTGAGATCAATGGTCTGTGGTCAACATGTCAAAAAATTAATAGCCCTACAAATCTACCAAGTGGTACATACATAATCATTTCATTATATTTTAACTTAGTTTAAAATTTAAACCTAGGTCCTAATTGTATTTACTAATAAAATTAAAAACCTTAGTCTAAATTTTTTATTCTAAGTCATTTTATGTTTATGTTTATAGGAGCAAAATTAGAAGTGACAAGTATCAGTCTCATGGGTAAAGTGATAGTCAATAAAATCAAGCACCAAGATCTATGGTGCACGTTAACTTGTGCACAAAAGATCTAATAGTCCATGATCAAGATCAAAGTAACAAAGAATTTTTTGAAAGTGAATGTGATGGTGACAAGTGTGAAGGTAGATCCCAATACATAGAGATCTATAAACTATTTTGATCCATGTAATCAGGATCAATTATACAAGATTAATAAAGAGTTTTCAAAGGTCCCTAAACAAGAAATAAATCACCACATGGCATAAAGGTGTTCAAGATATGATGTATAATTGTAAGGTACTTAGAGATCCCATGGAGCTACCAAGTGACATGCTCACATTCCATCATGTAGATGAGGATCTGACAATGTGAGTCCTAGGTGGACTTTTCAAAGATACAGACCTAATGAGGTGTTGACATGTGTCCTAAGGTAAATGGTCACATTTTAAGATAAAATGTATAGAATTACATGGTATTACCACATTGACATGACATGTTGGATTCTTGAACCAATGAAGATAAGAAATGCTAACACACATGTCTTAGACTTAATCTAGTTAGAAAATATGTAAATGAAGATCTTGGAATAAAATAAGAGAAGGATACAGTTACAGACGCATCTCAAATATCAATTAAATTGACATGGTATATTATTTTGAGTTAAAGGCCTTGCAAATCCTTTCAAAGGAATATTATATTCTACAAAGGCATGGGCAACATGTAACACATAGTTATGTTATACTAGTCATAGTTAATTAAGGTCATTGGTCTTGAAGCATTTGTAAAGGGATACTTGTCTATGATGTTTGTCCAATTGCATGTTGACACTTGTCTAATTGCATGTTGAGAATGAATTATGAGCATATCTCATGAATTTTTTATATAAAGGAGGTATTAATAATTATAAAAAGGGGGTTTCTTAGAGCCAAAATTAATTTTTAAACTTGGAGCAATGAATACAAGCAAGGAATTATTCAAAGATTGTTTTGTATTATGGCTGCTTCCTTAGTTTTGTAATTTGATATTCAGATTTGAATCATTATGGATCTTAGATGTGCACATGTTAATGCAGAGTTGTCAATTTGTGCTTATACTAGGTTGATTAAAATATATTAGGTTTATTTTGTACTCCTTTTATATTATTGAAGATGTGCAGAAGCTATTTTCCTATAGAAGTAAACCTTTAAAGTGAACCTAATTTCTTATTTGCATTACCTTTCATTAGACATTTGCCTGATATATAGTATGATATATGTTTATTCAATTTCATGATATATACTAGTTATATGCATTTCTATATGAAATATAAACTTTATCATAATGTCTAGGTTGAAGATCAAAAAAACCTTATTTCTACCTTATCCTCCTTGTAGCACTAATTTTACCCTATTGATGAACCTAGATGTATCAACAAGTTCATATAGTGTTTAAGAAACACTTCTCATTTTTGGATTCAAATAATCCATTACATGAGTTGATGGTCTTGATCTTCCTAATATCTATGGTGGAGTAGAGACCAATCTAAATGACTATTTCATAAATTTAACATGTAAATGATTGTATCTAATTTAAATCAAACACCATTATTAAACCAATTTCCCTTAATCCATGAACATCCTGGCCAAAATTTGGGGTTCTTGAATAATGCTACAAATGGATTTCATCCATAAGAATAGAGAGCTTTAATCAATGACTAGTAATAAAAATCAAATCGATAACTCAGAAGTACCAAATAATGAGAATGAATCCATACTTAATATGGCTCAAAAGTGGGGAAATTATTTTTTTCAATTACAAAATCAAGTGGGAAATACTACGGAAAACTCCAACAAAAACTATTCTTCTCAAAGTTTGAATAGGCCATAAAATAGGTTTTGTGATAAAAAAAAATAATGGGTCATTTGAGAATGTACATGAAATGAATCTTCATGATATAGGTCTATCTAACCATTATAATTTATTTATATAATATCAAAATTAAAAAGATACATATGAACCTATGTTTAATTGAGATAATGTTTCAAGTACATCTAGCTTTGCAAGGACATTGATTTTTCATTCAAAGAAGAAAATGAACATGAAGATGTTCTAGAAGAAGGAACAAAAATTCTAGATGAGAAACCTCATGAACAAGATTATATATAAGCTTACCTCTCTTCAGAAGATAGCTATGATGATAATTCATATGAGGACATTACTACAATTAAGGATATCCATGAAGAAGCTAACCATTGGCAACATTTATACAAGTATTTTTAAAAAGAAATTAAGTTATTCCAAGACAAAAATGTCATTCTAGAGATATCAAAGAAATATGAGGTGGGACTTTATTGGATAGAAGATATGACATTATACATAGAATATGAAGATGAAGCAAGTGTAGTAGATTGATAATTTCCATATGACACCTTTAAAATTTTGGAAGTAGGTGATCAACCTAATTCAAATGGTAAGGTTGAAAATTAATCTCATGTATTTTTATTTGATTATTATGAATATGCCTTTGAAGATGAGCTAAAGCCTAATAAACACATCAACCAAGGATACCAACTGAGTTCACAATCTAACCATGGAAGGTGAATGATATAAATCATGATCAATATTTAAATGAATTAGAGCTATCATTCTTGATGCAAGAAATAATAATTTTGGAATAATATGATTGGATTTTGGATCCATATCTTTAACCCATGCACATGAAAATGGAGATGGGAAACTAAGCTACATCATATAGAAGACATGAGCATATAAGTTCTCATATCTACAAGAAGAGGTGATTAAATGGAAGCAATCATGCTTCCAAGTTCTATGGTAGGCTAAATAACTTTCCATCTAGTCTTGGAGGTAGGTTATTTATGGAGTTAGTTTAGGTCTTAGTTTAGTTTCTTTCATGTTTTTTTCCTTCCTATCCCTTTTTTTTAAGTAGTGTTTATAAATATTTCTTTGTTTGTTGTTTGTTTGTTTGTTTTGTTAGATTTTTTTCTTTGTTCCTTACTTTAAATAAGACCTTTTAGATATCCCTAATCTCAAAATTCACCTAATTTCTCAAGAACTTCATAGTTTATAAATTCATTTATGACTTCTCAATATTGGTTGATCATGGATTTTTGAAATATGAACTTGATGTTATAGTTTGGACAAACTAGCAAAGACTAATGGATATGTTAATGGTTCCTAGAAATCTTAAACCGTGTTTTGATCTAGATTTTATTTTTGTAAGGATTTCACATATTGGGTGAAATTTTGAATTATTAAGACATAATCATGTTTGCACCTAATAAACATTATTGCCTAGGACAAAGTTTGCAACCAAAGATGATTATCTAAAGATAAAACATTTTAACAAATCCCAAAACTTGGCTAACCTAGTTCCCAACCTTTGTTATAAAGTTAAAATGACTTGAAAAATACAAAAAATAAGAACCTTATTACAAAATTTTAGAGTTTTCTAAGCAAAGGTGATTCTAGTAAACTCCACCAGGGCTATGCATGCCTAGATAGTAGTGGACCAAGCCCTTGAGTGGAGACAGAGACATCTATATTGGGACTATGGATGCCTAAATTATAGAAAAACAATTCCCAAGCCTTCCCTAATCTAAATCATGATCCTTAATGCACATCCAAATATGCTATAAGTCAATGTTAATGGTTAAAGCTATGAAATCTAGAAGTTGTTCCCTAAATCCCATGGAAAATAGTAAGTGGAATCAAAACACATATACATGGCTGAGTTTTGATATTTTATCCCAATCTTTCATGATTAAGACTTGTTTTAATAATGAATTGATTTTAACTATGGTATCTGATCATGTGGAATAAGTAGCCTAGTTATTATTCTAAACTAGAGTCTTTGAATTCTAACATATTGCTATGTATCCTCCATAAGTCACCATTTATTAAGGTTTAAATACCCATATTTCTAAAAAACAGGGACCCTTGTTTAAAATCATGAAAATTTATGTTATAAATTGGAAATTCAACTTGATCAAGAACAAGTATTGAATATCTTGTGTTGATCTAGTTTACATGGGTCTATTAGCACATATCTTCATTTGACCTTGATCTTATTTCCTAACCTTGGATCTCTTTTTTTAGGTTGTAGGATTAATGGAGTCCATATGGAATACACAATATCTAATCTACATGGTTTAATATTAATTTGATCTTTTATTAGACTATGGTTTATTGGAAAACAAGTTGAATTAATGTTTGGTCATCTTATAACCCTTATTCTGATTACCCTAGCTTAGATTATTTTGAATCAAATTCAATATTGAGTGAGATAAATTTTACATGGGAAACACTTTATTTTTTAATTTTTAGCCTAAGTCCTAGTCATATTTATTAAATACTACTAAGACCTTAATCTAAAACTTTATGTTAAGTCCTTTATGTCTTATGGTTCACAGGGGCTCTTTTATTATATTCTAAGATTAGCCTAAAATTTATACTAAGTTTTAAATTGTATTTTTTAATACAAAAAAAATTTAGGCTAAGGATTTATATATTTCAAAATAATTGACTAAGATTTTATGCACAAAAAAAAAGATAAAAGGGTGATAGGTGGCAACATCTTGGGGCTTCAAAATAGATCAATAACATGTGGCAAAGGTTTAAATTTAAAAGGGTCTAAAGGAAGATCAACAGTGTGTGTTTATTCATGAACCAAAGATATAATGGTGTGAGGTGTAGTTCATAAATCAATAGACCCATGGAAAAACTTGAGATTCCCAAGTGGTAACATATCAAGAGCCTAGATGCAAGATCAATGGTCTATGATCAACATGTCAATAAATGAAAATCCATGCATATTTACCAAGTGGTACATGCATAGGCATTTCATTATATATTAACTTAGTTTAAACTTTAAACCTAGGTCTTAATTTTATTTATTAATATAATTAAATACATTAGTTTAATTTTTTTATGTTAAGTCATTTTATGTCTATGTTTGTAGGAGAGAACCTAGAAATGACAAACATCAAGCTCACAGGTAAAGTGATAGTCAATAAAGTCAAGCACAAATAGCTATAGTGCACATTAACTCACACATCAAAGATATAATGATGCATGATCAATATCAAAGCAACAAAGACTTTTTTGAAAATGAACGCAATAGTGACAAGTATCACCATCATAGGAACATTTAAATAGAGATCGAATGGTGTGAAGGTAGAGCCTAGTACATGGATATCTATGAACCATGTTGATTCATGCAATTAAAATAAATAGTACAAGATCAATGGAGGCTTTTCAAAGGTCCCTAAAAAGAGAGAAGCCACCACATGGCATAAAGGCATTCAATATATGATGTTATATTATAAGGTACTCAGAGAGCCTATAGAGCTACCAAGTGGCATGTTCACATTTCATCATTTAAATGAAGATCTAATTATATGAGTTCCAGGTGGACTTTTAAAATATACAAACCCAATTAGGTATTGATATGTGTCCTAAGGGTAATGGTAACATTTTAGGATCAAATAGATAGAATGACATGGCATTGCCACACTGACATGACATGTTTTAGATTAAGGTAAAAACAAGTTTTGAAGGGGCCCCGAAACCCTTTACATCAGAAGAGAGATAAACCTTAAGCACTTCTAGAAAACAAAATAGCCTGGAACCTGCATAAGCAAGACCCAATTAACCAGGAATATGAAAATAGCAAACTAGTGTTGGACAAACAATAAAATTATTTTTTACAAGACCGAAGTTTCATATCTAGAGGGGGGACCAAAGGCTTAGACTTCTTCCTCTTTATTGTTGTCCAACCATCCTCTACCTTAGCTGCCTCAACAACCCAGTCCTCAGAAGGCCATGATCCATGAAGTCCAGGGGGCATCGAAGCCTTAGCAAAATCCTTATGAGAACTAGCCAACTTCAGGTTCCTAGGAGAAACCTTCAAAAAAGGTGGAGGAACCACCACCTCCTCAGTAGTCGGTTCAGAGAGATCACATAATCCAATCTCCGTAGTACCTTCAATAGGATTAGTCTCCAGTGGATTCACCTGATCCATCGATTCAGAATGGATACTCTTTTCATTCTCATTCTCTGAATCAGTCGAATCTTCATCAGGTTGTTTAGCAAAATAGTGTTCATGATCAGCTTCAGACCACCAAGAAGGTGAGCTTCTGGGTTTGGATTTCCTTGCAGTACACCGGGCTGCAATGTGCCCCATCTGGTGACACTTTCTACATCGAAAAGGTAAAAAATGTGAACACACATTTCTTAGACTTAATCTAGTTAGTTAATATGAAAATGAAGATCTTGAAATAGAACAAGAGAAGGTTGTAATTATAAAGACATCACAAAGATAAATTAAGTTGACATGGTATATTATTTTGAGTTAAAGGCCCCGTAAATATTTTCAAATGAATATTCTAATTTTCAAAGGCATGGGCAACATGTAACACAAAATTATGTCAGGTTAGTCATTGTTAAAGAATGTCATTGGTTCTAAAGATTTTTTAAAGAGATACTTGTCTATGACACTTGTCTAGTTGCATGTTGGCACTTATCTAGTTTCATGTTGAGAGGAAATGACCAACATATCTCATGAATTGTCTATAGAAATGAGGTATTACCAATTGTAAAAGGGGGTAGAGCTATTAGAGCCAAAATTACTTTATAAAGTTATACCAATGAATACAAGCAAGGAATTTTGTAAGCATTGTCCACTATTTGTTTATGTTTTCTATTATGATTGTTTCCTCATTTTTCTGGTTTGATATTCAAGTTTAAATTATTTTTATGGATCCTATATGTGCACATGTTAATGTAGAGTTGTCAATTTGTGATTATGCTAGGTTGATTGAAATATGTTAGGTTCATTACAATATCTTTTATTTTTCTTGAAGATGTGTAGAAGTTATTTTCCTATGGAAGCAAACCTTTAAAGTGAATGTGATTTCTTATTTACATTACCTTTCCTTAGACATTTGCCTGATATATAGTAAGATCTATGTTTATGCGATTTCATGACATATATTATTTAAATGTATGTCTATATGAAATCTAAAATTTTTCATAATATATGGGTTGAATATTAGAAATACCTCCTTTCTACCTTACCCTCACTTTTGCTCTTTTTTGACTAGGTCATTATAGTTTAGATTGTAATTGTAAATATCCATGTTAGATTAGGGTTTCAACTTTAAGTTTTGGACATCATTAATTAGAATTAGTTCAAATCAATTTCATCTTCACAAAGTCTTAGGGCCATATTTTCTACCAAAAACCATTTACATGTTCATTTTGTGAAATAGTAATTTAGCTTGGTCGCTACTCCACCGTAGATATCAAGAAAATCATAACCAACAACTCATGTAATGAATTCTTTAAATGTTTTTCTTAAGAAATATATGAACCTATGATACATCTAGGTAAAACAACATTCTCTAATTAGATACCAAGATCATGAGTTGAACATTTACAAGAGATCCTCTAATAGGTCTGGGGATAAAATTATCAGTTCTTATGATATGAGGTTATTTGAGCAAACCTCTAGTCATGAGCATGATAAGCACTCCATGTGAAATTTTATAACCAAGTTTGAGGTTATAACACTAAGGATATAGGCATACAAGTTTCAAGAAAGTGAAAAATAGCCAAGATTGTAAGGTTGGCTTAGGGGAATTCAAAGTCATAAACTTCAAAGTAGGATTCCTTGACTAATTAGAATGGAGGTGGTTTTCAAAGCACTCCAACAATATTTTCCTTGACATCCTTGTTTTTAATGTCTTTAAGGAGAATCAAAGTTTACTTTGGTATGAGAAGAGATAAGGTTAATAAGGTTTTTTAGGTCATTCTTCAAACCAAATGCCCAAAGTATACAAGTCTACCTTATAGAATCCATGACTAAATAAGGATGAATGCATTAGTGGTAGTAAAATTAATAGGTCATGAGAATAACTAAGGTTCTTATTGACATATCTACTAGTTAAAATTCATCTCCTAACACTTGTTGACAAGCACTCATGATAGTCCATACCACTAAGTAAGCTAAGAAGAAGGCTACAATAGCTACCTATATTTATTAGAGTGATGATTGAGGCTAATAATGAAGGTCCTAAGCGCAAAGGTGACTTACACACAACTTTTAAATTTGAAATATGTCTTTGAGAGATTCCTAAAGTGGTGGGAGATCTTGTCTTGGGTTTTTATAGAAGACTATAAGATAACATAAATTTGTTAAGCTTGAAAATGTAGGTTCAAGTCTCTTAAAGAGTCTTATAAATAAATAGGATATGACTCAACCCATCTAACTTTTTTGAGAGTCACTATGTGATCTATACGATTATATTCAGTTTGGATATGCTCATGAAGCTTTTCAATCATGACCATGATGGATGGTGAGGGTCACTAATACCATGATCAATACCTAAAGTATTGAAAACTTCCTTTGAGATGTAACTCCCATGGATAAAAGTAACGGTTAGCCTAATTCAAACATGAAACACACCTTAAAAAGTATAAGTGGATATGAGGTGAGTTACAGATAGAGGAAGAAGTTTTAAATAGGATGGATCAATGAGTTAACAACCTTAACCATGATCAAACACCCAAAAAGACTAAAATAACAAATAAGTAAGGCCTCATGTCCACTCCTACACATAATTATCATTAAAGGTCATCAAGATGGAAACCTAGTACATTGAATAAGGAATAATGGCCATATTTTTCAATTGATTTATCTATTGCATGGGCTTATTGATATTGTAACAACTTAATTTATGTAGATGAGTAGTGATTTTTTCTCTCTCTTGCATCTAATTCTATATAAATGGATAGAAATGCCTCATTTTAGAATCCCTCCTCTTGGGTATGATAATAATATACCCATTTGAGCACTTTTAATACTAAATTTATTCTTTTGAATCAAATAAAGACTAAATTTTAACATCTATAAGTTATATTATCATGTGATATTCATGTTTTGTTGATAAATGCATGTGGTAGAGAGTGTTCTCCCTTACATATGTCCATTCCCTCTCACTTTGCTACAAGTGGGTTGGTCTTGTACAAGTTATATATTGTGTTGAAGTTGATTGTGCTAGTTATTTTTTGTGAATATTATCTAGATTGTGTCTTGTGTATGGCCTTTTTTACTATCCCTTCAAGTTCTAAACATGGATCATGACCTTCATATGAAATATCAAAGCATGAGAAGCCTAATTTAGAGAGTGTGTAAGACAAATTTAGTCCTTGTTTAGTTATATTATGTTTTTAAAGATTAGGTGGATTATAAATTCAATTTTGGTGCATCACATTAGTTTAAGTTTCCAATCTCTTTCATCTCCCTTTTCACACCAAAGCATAGTTTTATCTTATATTAGGCTTTTCTAGTGTATGTTAGAAGGCTATAATATAATTTTAAATTAGTTTCACAATGATTTATGATGGGAACTAGTCCTTTATAGAGATTCAATCCTCACATAAGGTCACCCAAAACTTAATTAGTGTTTCCATTATGTCTCTTGAAGTAGGTCTTAGGACATGGCATGGTGTACTTTAAGGAAGCAATAGTTTTTGGCATGCCCAATGGGACTAGTTATATAGGAATAGTTGTATTTTATTGAGTATTTGATGTTTTACTCAATAGCTAATAGTAGAATTGAATACATTTTAGAGGCATCTAGTAACTCTAAGAATTGTTCATTTTAGATCATTTCATTAGTTTCATTCTGAATGAGACAAAGTCTTATATGAGAGGTACAAATTTTGAGTTTGTTGAGCTATATTTTACCCCTTGAATAAGGATAAATAAAACATCATAATCTAATGAAAGAAGAGAGGTTCTAGGTAGCCTTCTCCCAGAGAATAATCAACACCCCCATTTGGTAGATTTACAAGGCTAAGAGGGATATTCAATCAACATCATCATATGGCTGCCTAAAGGTAACTATTTGTTGCATTAAATAGAGGAAACACATTAGAGATTAAATAATATGAATACATACCAACTGAATCCTTGAAGAGTATCCCTCATTCATTAGTGAAGATATCAAATATCTAATTTACCATATTCAAGATATAACAAATATTTACTAAGTTCATCATGTCACTCAAGATAATGTAGTAGTGAGGCTTTATCCATAGTATGAGTTGGGATAAAAATTATGCTAGCATTTTGAGGATAATAGTTATAACCTCTCACTCATGGAGTAGCTAGCCACCATCAGGAGAGATCCACATGAGTTCATGGTAGACTATAATTTTAGGTTTTAATAAACATGGATTAAAATTCAAAATATGGTAAAACCCTCTCCTAATACTAGTTTTTATATTGTTTGAGATCCCTAATAGTGATATAGTAGTGATGATATAGTATATTGGATATGAAACCATTCCTAATGCCTTTGATGTTTCAATTAGGGTTGATAAGTGTATTATATAGGCTAGGAAATTTTTTCCATCGAAAACTTACCACTCTTTTCATAGTTGCCACCCTCTACATATCATGTTATAATTCCACCCATTTATCCTACATTAGCACATATCCTAGCTATAAGTAGACCATAGGTTACTCATGTTTCCCCTCCCAATGAACTTCATGGGGTTAAGTCACTACTAAAAATATTTGGTAACAAGTTAGGTTCTTTGAAGAGGTAGCAAGTGTAGAATACCAAACCATATCAGCCTTATAACCAATCATATCATCCACCTAGGTATCCATACAAAGGAAATACACAAACTCAAGATTAGGTTACCCATGTTAGGCCTTACTAGTGTCATAATCCCAATGTTTGCAACACCTCAAAATCAATTGTGCATGTAAAAAACAACCTAGTGAAATATTATGAGTAGCATTATCCTTTCAGTCATCCCTAAAATCAAACTACATGTCCTAATGGAGTGCTAAATTAGGCCTTAATGGTTCAAATTGTGGCATCTTCCTAAGGGCAGCCTAATGAATCAACTCCACAAGTGGAAGGAGGACATGATCTATATTAAACACAAGGTGATTCCACTTTGGGAAATTTGAAATAATGGTAATTTTTTTCTATTAATAAAATTAAATCTCAAAATAAAGGTAGTAGCCCTATAACATACATCACAAGGTTAAATAAAAGGGTAATAGAGGAAGTACCAACCCCTTCATGTGGATAATTTGTATTCCCACATGCTTATCAAGAGGATTCCAAGGGTAAATAACTATTGAACAAAACAAATCATAAAAAATCTAGTTTTTTAAAATGAAAGAAAAATACCAATTAGTCCACATTAGGAAAAAGAGGTGGTCATTCCTAAAAACCAGTCCATGAGAATTGAATGTTCAATCTAAGGATTAAACTAAGTCTAATAAAGTCAAATTTGTATCTACTAATACTAAGGGACAACCAAAGGTTATTGATATTAATTTAAATTTATTTAATTATATGAATAAGACACATGTTCACATTTCCATATGGGAGGCTTTATCCATCCCAAAATAAAATAATTTGTTGTAGGAAGCCTTGTCTAACCTTCATCTTTCAAATATACCAACCAAGGAGGTGATATTAGTCCTTAAAAATAAACATAAACATAAGGAAGGACATTCAAGTGTAAGTTACAATCATAAACTTGCTCCTTTCTACCCTTTATTGATCATAGGTGATTGTCTAGTACTTAACTGCATGATTGGTTCAAGGGTAAGTAGTTTAGTGGTGCCTATGTACGTAGCTCATAAACTAGGATTGAAATATGAACCTAGAACTATGGGAGTGTTGTAATTGGATGGTACAACCACCAATAAATTTAGTGTGATTAAAGATTTTAGACTCATTTTACATGATTTTCTAAATGTATCGAATGTGCAAGATATTTCATTCATTGACTTGCCGCCATACTTTGATTTATGCCTATCACATGACTTAAATACTAAGATAGATGGATATTTATGCTCTAATTAGTATCATATGCTATTTAGGAAAAGGTATGTCAATATATTTACCATCAAGTCTAAGCCAATTGATAGGTATCACATATAACCTTATATGCCAAATATTACGAATGTTAATATCACCATTCTTGACTAAGAAGATGTCATCCTAGATCATGAACTGACTACACCTATAGAAGGAATCCCTTATCTTTTTATTTATGATTGGTAAATTGAACATCATGTATATGATCCCTATAAGTTCATTGAAGAAACTAGTTTTGGAACCTATATATTACATGAGTAATATGATAGCTATCATGGTGATGCTACACCAATTTAATAAGCTCTTGATTATTATTTTAATGATTTGTCTAAGGGATGTTATGAGTTTGACCCACATGATTGTGTGAAAGATGTAGGTTTGAATTCCTATTGTATACTTGAAGAATAATCCATGTTACCAAATATTCAAGAGACTCATGAAGACCTTGATGAAGTTTGACACTTATACTATGATATTGTTGAAGGATTTGAGGTTGTCGGTGGACTAATAGTTCTAAGAGTGAAAAATAAGAATGTTACTGAACTTACAGTATTGCTTCCCCAACTTGCCACAACTAGTAACATGATAAGAGAGTAGGTAAAATAGGATATATTAGTATATGAGGATAATTATTCTTCTAAGAATTAATCAATGGTTAATAGAGATTGATGATGAGGCATGGAAGCAATTCTTTAACATCATTCAATAATTTGAGGCTATAAGCAAACCAACTAATCCTAATGTGAAAAATAAAGATACAATAAATATTATAGTAGGTAAAAATTAGTTGGATATTCTAGAAAACACTATCTTACCTACCCCTTAGAGCTAAAGGAAGACTTAGATGAGACATGGTAGTAATACCTTAATGTTATTAAAGATTTTGAATCATATAACATACCAATAGAGTTTAAGGAACATCTTGAAGATTCCCATGAGTTTTTAGCTAGCATATCCCACCTTGATAGGCCTAAATACACTCTATAGGATCAACATAAACTTGATAAGTTATATGTAAGGCCTAGTCTTGATGAAGATATTAGAATTGATTAGTTCTTCCTAGAGGAGGCTATATTTTCTCAAGAGATCAATCAAAGTGGTAGAATAGATATAATACCTAGGTTATAAAACTAATCACTAATGGGTTACTATAATATTAGGTCAATATGGATGGTATATTTGATCTAGATGACCCATTAGAAAATAAACAAACAAGATTGGTAATCCAATAAGTAGAGAATAAATTGATAGTCAAAGATAAGAAAACATTTTTGAGGGTGAAAATGTTTTGTGACTAGGATTCAAAACTAGCACCCAAGCACCTCTTTCAGCTAGATGGTGACATCTTTACTTGGAGCTAAGAATATTCTAAAGGATTTTGCTTTGATCCAAGGTGACTGAAGTCATATTTAAACCATTGTAAATAGCAGTTATCTATTTTTCACTTCTTCCAAGTGTTGATTGCACATTACTTTAGTAGTCTAGTTGTGTCTTCTCTTTCCTTAAGTGTTGGTTATCACATTATTTATTTTCCTTGCTTCCTTATTTTATTGTTTTAAAGGTGATTTTATTAATATTGAAGTTGTTCCAATAATATTCCATTTTTAGATTGAGTTTATTATTGAATAAATTCCTAATGGACTTGATAAGGCAATGGGTCTAAGTGTTTAGACAGGAAAACATCCTTGGGAGGTCACCAGAATGTTGGCTATTCTATCATCCTTTGGTCCTTAGAGAACTTAACACTTAGATATGGGAAATTGTTAAAAGTGTCAATTGATTATTTATTCTTGTAGGCATCTCATGATGGTTAGGTGTGTTCAAAACCAAATATCCAAGATTTATTATATTTTTGTTGCCTTGAAGGAGTCCCATAGCCCTTGTCATGGTTCATTGTTTATTTTAAGTTTTTATTGGGTTTAAATTCATAATGGTACTATGGCCTTATTCAAGTCATTGGTTAACCTTGATAAATCTAAATCCATGATTAAATGAATTCCAATTGAGGACAATGTAACATCTTGGTCAAATTTCTACTTATGTCATCACATGAACAATGCAAAAGTGTGTTAAAAGGTGAGCTTTAATAGAAAAGAGGTCAAAAAGGTGTCTTATGGGGCATACTAAAGTCATGAAGACACACTAAAGGGGGTCTTAAAAGTCCATTTTATGGTGTAAAAGGTTAAAATATTTTATTTAAACCCATTTAAGTCATTTATTAGAAAGTAGACCCTTCCTAACATCTCATAAATCCATATATTACTTAAAATACCCCTCCATGACTCCTTCCATCTATACAAAAGTGTCAAAATGCTCTAAATGTCTATTTTTCCCTCTCTTGTTGGCTTTTGTGGATTTCATTTCTCTTTCAACATGGAAAGGTGACTTGACCAGCCAAAAACCATTTCATATAAAGAATGAATATGGATGGTTTATGGTTTTAAAGATGTTTTTTAGGGTATTTAATTACTAAAGAGGTCCATTTATGGATAAAAATAATAGATTACAAGTAATAATTAAAGAAAAACAAACTTTCATGGAGGTTGTAGTCTTGTTGTCCCCCAAAAATATCACTTAATTTTGGGACAACATTTGAACTATTTTGGTCCTACAGAACGAAATTGTCTCTTCCCTTCCTAAAATTTGTCCTGGGCATTCAAATTCCTCATTTTTCAAGCTTTTTAGGAATCTACAGACTCTACAGGTAGGTTCATTTCTATAGGTTGAAAGGCTTCTACAGGTGGGTTCAATCAAAAGAATCAGTTTCCAACACTTAGTCATTTTTGGGATTGGTTCAATGCCTTGGTTCAATCAAAAATGTCCATCAACAAGCATTTAAAGCAAGGATCCAACCACTAAACCATTGAACCATTGAACCTTGAACCATTTTGGTTTAATGGGTTCAACAAGTTCAAAGTTTCAACGTCATTGGCAAGAGTTAAGTGCTTCATCAAGGTTCAAGGTTCAATGGCTTCAAAACACTTATCACAAAGAAGAAGGCTTGAACCATTGAACCGTTGAACCATTGAACCACTTTGGTTCAAAGGTTCAATGGGTTCAAGGTTCAACAGGTTCAATGCATTTGGTTCAATGAAGGAATTTACAAATGACTTAGCCAAATCAAAAGGAATGAACCATTGAACCATTAAACCAAAGCTCAGTTCATCAATTGGTTCAATGCTTTGGTTCAATCAAACGGTTCACTTAGTTCATTGCCTTAGTTCATCACCTTGGTTTATTGGCTTTGGTTCAATCAAATGGTTCAATTCAGTCAGTTCATCAAATGGTTCATCCACTTGGTTCATCAGCTTAGTTCAAAACTTGGTTCATCAGCCTCAGTTCACTCAGTTGGTTCATCGGCTTGGTTCATCACCTTGGTTCAAAGGAGTGGTTTAATGCTTTAGTTCAATGTATTGGTTCAAAGGAGTAGTTCAATGCAAAAGTTCAAAAGATCCTCCCAAAGGACAAGTGCCCTTATGGAGGGCACTTGGTCAACAAAAGCACCCTTCGAAAGGGTCATTTTTAAGGAAGCTACAAAGGTAATTATTTCAAAATTTGTTTAAGGTAGTAAAAAAGACTAAGGTAAGAAATAATTCTTTTAGACTTTTTGTCTGAAGGAATTCCTTTGGACAAAAAGTTTGAAGGAATTCGAGAAAGAAGCCGCAGGTAGAAAAAACCCAAAGGAATTTCCAAAGGCAAAGACAAATCAGTTAGAATAATTTCTACAGACCTTTTATCTACAAGAAAAATTTTGTGGACTTTTTGTCTATGGAAAATAGCTTGGGAAAATGCCCATGGAGAAAGATCATGGAAAATGTCTGTGGGGAATGTCCGTGAGAGACTTTAAAGAAGAGGCTGCCAAAGGACCCCAAAGGGCAGGTGCCATTACGGGGGACTCTCGACTACCAACTTAAAGGACACCTCCCCAAAGCTGAAGGGTCACCTTCCCTTCAAGAGGATGCAAAATAGGAAAGCCAAAGAAGTACCAAGGGGTGACGTACTTGAAGATGTCAAATTCAAGAACAATGAACTAGCCATTGAAAGTGTATTGACGGTTGTGTGAACGTCAATTTCAAAGCTCAGAAAATAGCCATTGATCCTTGTAATCTACAGACCTAAATGCATTCACAAGCTTTAAGGCCAAGATCAGTAAGAAGTGATTAAGGAACAGAGTATCAAATTGAATCAAGGACCCGATCCAATTAACCAAAAAAGGAGGAATGATAAAGAAGGATCAGATCACCAGGTAGACATTGAAAGATGAAAAATTTCAATAGCATGACTTGTTTCTCTATATTGAGAAAAACAAATGGGTAGATGACCCTAAATTCTAGCCTATCTTCTTAACAAATTTCAATGCAACATGATGTGTTATTGTTCCCGAGTCCTTCTTGAAGAGGCTATATAAGGGACTCTCTTTTATTGTAAATCTATCTCTTTTTGACAATCAAAAATAAACTCTACCTGAATTGAAAGGCATTATTGAGACTTTGAGCTCAGATTTTTTATCATATTTTGTTATTGGAATAAGAAAGTGGCTTTTCAAACTTTATGTTGTGATATATTTGTTGTTGGAGAAACTATTCTTATGTCTTTTTCCTTGATATATTTTCTATTCCTTTAATTCAACAAGGAAAATTAGTGAAAGTAGTCAGGAAGGTGTCTTGAAGTCAACTGTGGAGAGACTTTGTGCCCCCATAATTACCTTTTAGTGTGTTTTATTTTCATTTCTATGTAAAGGACCTTGGGACAACTTTGTTCCCTCATTGTCCTTCATATCTCACTCTTGGGCAATTCAGGTGGAGACTTTGTGCTACATCTTGATTTGCTGGTTACTACATCCTTGATTACATTTTGCATTTACTACCAGAAGTATTCTTGTGGTTTTCTTAATAATACTTCTGAAAGAAGAGGAGTGCTTTCTATCATTTCCCTTGAGATTTCTCCTTTGATCTGTAGGCATCATCTATGAAAAAAGAGAGATGAATGGTTTGTTCTACCCTTGAGTATTATTTTGTATATATATATAACATATCCATAGGGAACCTCCCCTTGATGAGAGGAGATATCAGTCCCCTTTTGATGTGGTAAACCTACACATTTAGATGACCAATCTTCCTACTTTGTCTGATCAGACCTATTTTGTTTATCAGTACACTGATCAAAAAAATATTCAACCAACAATTTTTGGCGACTCCACTGGGGATATACATAATTTTGTACAATCTAGAACCTCAAGTTTTAGATTGAAACATCACCTGTGTCTTACCCATTATCATTATAACCCTTATCCATTATAGATTCTAGTGACTCCATTACTTGTCTTACCCATTATCCATTTATAGCCTTACCATCTTCCTCCACCTCCGTTATTTTATCTGGTCTACAAAACCAGAGCTGCTGGAAAAGAGTGCGTAGTTTAAAGCCTCAAGATTCAAACTGAAGCAAGGTCAATTATTTTCCATTTTTGTTTCACAATCTAGCAGATTCAAGGTATACACGAAGCCAACGGGCTAAAGGTATTGTTGACCCTGTATTTGAGTTGGTACAACAAAGTGATTTTGATCTGTTTCCTTCACCATCTCATCTCCAACGAACCAAGAGCTTTCATCCTACTAAATTTAGATCTCCATTGCTAGACAAAGTATCTACTTCTATTGTTGATAAATCTTTGCTAATAATTACTCCTCTGAGATTTGTTATTCCTCCTTTTCATAATCCTATAATGGCAGTTCAAGGCCCATGGGGTAATGCTTTTGGTCCTCTCAATCTTACTCTACCTCTACATGAGCTTCCATGTAGTTCAAGGAAGAATTTCCCCAAATTCTATGGTGATGGGAAATTTCATCCTAATGAACACATTGCAGCCTTCAGCATAGCTTGTGGAGTAATTGGAGTAGAATTTGAAGGTGTAGCAGTCAGGCTATTTGTAGAAACATTACAAGGTGATGTTGTAGATTGGTTTTATCATCTACAGGCTTGGTCAGTAACTGATTGGAATACCCTCAAAGATAAGTTTGAAGCCAGATTCAAACCTATAAAAGATGCACATGCACTTCTAGTTCAACTTACATAGATGAAGAAAGAGCCTCATGAACTAATGAGAGACTTCATAGCCAAATTTGACAAACTAAGGAACAAAATTCTTGTAATTTCTCAACCTACAGCTGAGAATCTCAAATGCTTCTTCATTAATTCTCAGTTGCCTGAAGTCAGTTTTCTTTTGAGATGTGCTAGTCAAATAAATCTTACTGTAGCTCAACTTTTGACCACTAAGGTAGAAGATGATCACATCTTAGTAGGGAAGATAAGAATAGATCCAAACAGAAATAGATGCTCATCATCTTTCGAATATTCATCTATAGGCACCACTGATCCAATGGTGCAAAAGCTAGCAAATGAAGTGCTAGCCTTGAAAAGACAAATGGCACAAGGAATGTCTTCTACTCCTTCATATAGAGATATGCCAAGAAGGACATTTCCAAATCAATCATATCAAGGTAATGCTGCCAGGAATCAAGGGCAGCCAGATCATCTTCCTCCCCCATAAGGGAAACTTGCCCTTGAAGCTCCTCCAACCAACTCAGTAGTTGGATATTTGGAAACAAAGCATGCTTTCTCTTTCTAACCCGATTTTGAGCAAGAAAATGACACTGATCTCTTCATGGAGGATCAAGAAGAATTAGTTGGTGACTCCCACATTGGTTTCTAAAATTACCAGGATGAACCCAGAAGTAAACGAGAAGCTATTGATGGATCATATGCAGTGTTTACCAAGTCTAAGAACCAATCAATCCAACAAGTTGATAAAGGGAAGATAGAGGAGCAACCTCAACTAGAAATTACAATTGCTAAGCATGGAACTACTCTACCTTTCCAGTCAAAGGATCTAATGATCACCCAAAATGTAAGTACATCAATTTCACCTTCACCTTCTACTTTAATTTTGCAAACCAGCCCTCCTCCCATCCCTCCTAAAACCCAAAAGGTTGAAATGCCTTCCTCTATACCTAGCTCAATTCTGCCATTTGACATAATTGATCATGTCAAAAAGACAAAAATACAAATGTCTGAATTTGAATATTTGCAGTCCAATCCTGATCAATTGGATAAGTTGATCCAATGTGTCAAGAACCAAACCATCCCTACAAGACAAAAACCTAAAAAAGTAACTCCTAATTCTCCAAAGAATATGCCCATTTTGAATAATCTTTTTATTACTCCTCCAAATGCTCCTAGAAAAATAGAACCTTTCTATGTTTCCCTGTTAATAAATAGTCATAAGCTAAGTAACTGTATTATAGACTCAGGTGCATCTGACAATGTCATGCCTACTAAAGTAGCTGAGTCTCTGGGCCTCACAGTGACCAAGACATTTGAGAGATGTTTCTCCATGGAGAAAAAGCAAGTACCATTGTTGGGGCAAATCAAAGATGCCTAATTTGCATTTGCAGCCTTTCTAGACAAGAGAATCAAGATGACTGTCTTGGTGGCTGACATCCCAACATCCTATGGCATTTTGCTTGGATGAAATTTATGTAAGGATGTGGGAGGAGAACTAAGCATGGACCTATTTGAGGCAAGGATCCTTGTCCAAGGCATAATGAAGAGATTGCTCCCTGAAAAGGAGGTAAAATATGTGGTCACCCAAACATCAGCCCCTACAACACAAATTATATTTGAGTCTTCAGGCAGAGGTAATTATTTCTTGACCACAGAGGATGTTCATGTTCTTATAGATGAAAGTCTTATAGTTAACATTCCAAGAATTGATCCAAACAAGACTTCAGGAGAATTAGTAGGATGTAGTACAAATAAGGAAGGATCTTCCATCTCTAATGAAGACAAATATGATAGGAAATCAGCTTCTGATGATGCTTGGATCTTGGAATCCAATGGCAGCAATTCTTCCACGAATGATGAAGTTGGGACTATGTTGATATCTCCTCAAGGAGATATTCTTCCTTCATGCAATTTGCGAGTCAACAACACCAACAACACAACTGGATGCAAATCTCTGTTGCTCATATTGAAGATTTCTCAAGATGAAGAAATCAAACTCCTTCACATCAAAGGAGATGCTAACTTGATAGCTTGTCAGGAGTTTAATGTAGACAATCCAATCATATGCTAGACTGAACTAGAAGAATAACCAATTATGGTAATAGACCATGCTGCTGCAAATCAAAATCAGGCAAAGGAACCCTTCACCAAGGAAGCAAGGAGTTATGGCTTTCAAATTGAAGATCACATCTTGTCATGGGGCAAAAAGAAGAAAAATCCAAGAGGAAGACATAGAAAATTGGTTTTCTGGTGGAGAGCTCCATTTTCCCATCACTGTTTCTGGGGGCAAAATGGTTTCCTACTAGTTTACCAAGATAGAGTACTATTTTCACTGTCTCTCAGTAAGTAGCATCTGAAATACTTTAATTTTTGAAGTATCAGATCATTTCATCTATACATATGTATATTTTTATACTTTTTAATTCAGTTTTATTTTATTTTTTTCATTTTTTTATTCCTTTCATTTTTGGGTAGCATGACTCTAGCCCAATGGTACACATAAAGACACTAGAGATTCTAGATTCTACTCCCTTCAATTCTTTTTGCAATTGATAGAAATTCCCCAACTAGAGCTAGTTGTTGTCCCCTAAAAATATCACTCATTTTTGGGACAAAATTTGAACTATTTTGGTCTTACAAACCAAAATTGTCTCTTCCCTTCCCAAAATTTGTCCTGGGCATTCAAATTCCTTATTTTTCAAGCTTCTCAAGAATCTACGAACTTTGCAGGTAGGTTCATTTCTACAGGTTCAAAGGCTTCTATAGGTGGGTTTAATTAAAAGAATTAGTTTCCAACACTTAGTCATTTTTAAGATTGGTTCAGCACCTTGGTTCAATCAAAAATGTCCATCGATAAGCATTTAAGCAAGGATCCAACCATTGAACCTTGAACCATTTTGTTTAATAGGTTTAACAAGTTCAAAGGTTTAACGTCATTGGCAAGAGTTAAGCACTTCATCAAAGTTCAAGGTTCAACGGCTTCAAAACACTTATCAAAAAGAAGAAGGATTGAACCATTGAACCACTTTGGTTCAAAGGTTCAATGGGTTCAAGGTTCAACAAGTTTAATGCATTTGGTTCAACAAAGGAATTTCCAAAGGACTTAGCCAAATCAAAATGAATGAACCATTGAAATATTGAACCAAAGCTCAGTTCATCAATTGGTTCAATGCTTTGGTTCAATCAAATGGTTCACTCAGTCAGTTCATCACTTTTGGTTCATCACCTTGGTTCAGTGCTTTGGTTCAATCAAATGGTTCACTCAGTCAGTTCATCACCTTGGTTCATTAGCTTTGGTTCAATCAAATGGTTCAATTTAGTCAGTTCATTAAATGGTTCATCCACTTGGTTCAAAGCTTGGTTCATCAGCCTCAGTTCACTCAGTTGTTTCATCAGCTTGGTTCATCACCTTGGTTCAAAGGAGTGGTTCAATGCTTTAGTTAAATGGATTGGTTCAAAGGAGTGGTTCAATGCAAAATTTCAAAAGAGCCTCCCGAAGGATAAGTGCCCTTGTGGAGGGAACTTGGTCGACAAAAGCACCCTTCAAAAGGGTCATTTTGAAGGAAGCCGCAAAGGTAATTCTTTTAGATTTTTGTTTAAGGTAGTCAAATAGACTAAGGAAAGAAATAATTCTTTCAAACTTTTTGTCCAAAGGAATTCCTTCAGAAAAAAAAGTCCAAAGGAATTCAGGATAGAAGCCATGGTGGAAAAAACCTAAAGGAATTTCCAAAGGCAAAGACAAATAAATCAGAATAATTTCCATGGAATTTTTGTCTGCGAGAAAAATTTCGTGGGCTTTTTGTCCATGGGAAATAGCTTGGGAAAATGCTTGTGGAGAAAGCCCAGGGAAAATGTCTATGGGAATGTCCATGAAAGACTTTAAAGAAAAGGCCACCGAAGGACCCTGAAGGGTAGGTGCCTTTGCAGGGGACTCTCAACTGCCAACTTAAAGGACACCTCCCCAAAGCTGAAGGGTCACCTTCCCTTTAGGAGGATGTAAGATAGGAAAGCCGAAGAAGGACCAAGGGGTGATGTGCCCAAAGATGTCAAATTCAAGAACAACGAACTAGCTGTTGAAAGCGTATTGACGAGTGCGCAAATGTTAATTTCAAAGTTCATAAAATAGCTATTGATCCTTGTAATCTATAGACCTAAATGCATTCATAGGCTTTAAGGCCAAGATTATCAGGAAGTGATTAAGGAATAAAGTATCAATTTGAATCAAGGACCAGATTCAATTAACCAGAAAAGGAGGAACGGTGAAGAAGGATCAGATCGCCAGGTGGACATTGAAATATGCAAACTTTAAATAGCGTGACTTATTTCCCTACATTAAGAAAAACAAATGGGTAGATGTCCCTAAATTCTAGCTTGTCTTCTTAACAAATTTCAATGCAACATGATGTTTTACTATTCCCGAGTCCTTCTTGAAGAGGCTATATAAGGGACTCTCTTTTATTGTAAATCTATCTCCTTTTGACAATCAAAAATGAAAATCTACCCAAATTAAAAGGCATTACTGAGACTTTGAGCTCAGATTATTGATCATATTTTATTATTGGAATAAGAAAGCAAGTGACTTTTCAGACTTTGTGCTATGATATCTTTGTTGTTGGGGAAACTTTCTTATGTCTTTTTCCTTGATATATTTTATGTTCCTTTAATTCAACAAGTAGAATTAGTGAAAGTAGTCAGGAAGGTGTCCTAAAGTCAACTGTGGAGAGACTTTGTGCCCCCATAATTGCCTTTCAGTGTGTTCTCTTTTAATTTTTGTGTAAAGGACCTTGGGATGAATTTGTGCCCTCATTGTCCTTCGTATCTCACTTTTGGGCAATTCAGGTGGAGACTTTGTGCTACATCTCAATTTTTTGGTTACTACGTCCTTGATTACATTTTGTATTTACTACCAGGAGTATTCTTGTGGTTTGATGAATAGTACTTCTAAAAGAAGAGGAGTGCTTTCTATCATTTTCTTTGAGATTTCTCCTTTGATCCACACGCATCATCTCTAAAAAAAGAGAGATGGATTGTTTGTCCTACCCTTGAGTATCATTTTCTATATATATATATATATATATATATATATATATATATATATATATATATATATATATAGGGAACCTCCCCTTGATGAGAGGAGAGATTAGTCCCCTTTTGATGTGGTAAACCTACACATTTGTATGACCAATCTTCCTACTTTGGCTGATCAGACCTATTTTGTTTATCAGTACACTGACTGATAAAATATTCAACCAACAAGTCTAAGAAATTATAGGTTCTAGACATAAATGTAAAATTTTAGAGGTTTTATGGATATTCATACATGAAAATGAGGTTAAATGGCCTTATTCAAACACTTACTAGGTATATAAACCTCCTTGGTGGCTGTTCTAAGCAGAAAGAGACACAAATATTCTAGAGAATGGAGTTCTTCATGAAAAATCAAAGTTTTATGAAGTATTCTCGAGGATTTTAGAACTATACGTTATTATTGAGGCATAATTTAGGGTCATATGAGGTCATTCACATGATCCTTAAGCCCTCACAAGTCTTATAGGAGGATATCCATGCTTTTAAGCTCTTTAATAAGCCAAAACTGACCTAAGATATCCTTTGTAGACCTTTATAAGCTATTTCCTAAGATTTTCTAGAAATGCTAAGAAGTTGCATGGGCCTGTACAAACATTGGAGATTGAGGATGAGGTCTCAAATCATTCATTTTAGTTTTTAGGATGAAGAATTAAATAGACATAAGTATGAACCATTGTTAATAAGCTTGAGATTTCTTGCAAATAACTCCTTAGAGGCACAATCTAGGTGTTGATCTCATTCCTTTCTATGTATGGTGTTGAATGGATTTAGGATAAGTTTAAGGGGTATATTGATAAACATCCTAGTGCATTAATTTTTTTAAATTATCTTGAAGCATGTAGATCTATTGAAAACATTATAAATAATCATGAAACCCTCTTAAAAACCTAAGGCTCATGAGCTTGTCTTATAATATTTTGAGCTTGTTACAATGAGGTACATGGAGTTATAAGGTATTAAATGTGATTTAAAGGTCCCCCGAGATCCCTAAAATCATATTTCAAGCCATGAAAACTATTACCAAGTTTTTGATGGCATATCAAGCATGAGAAACCTCTATAGGCTTGCAAGCTCAGAAATGAAGTTTTTAATGAATTTATGAAAATTTTTATTTATGAATAGGCATTAAATGAGGCAAGTAACTTCACCCTAAATTAAATACTATTTTTAATAGTTTTTAATCTCATAGAAGCCATTATCTAGTTTTAGTAGGGTCTTTAACTTCAAATGACTTTCATAGGTTTGAAAACATAAGAGTGTAGTTTTAATGCATTTTAGATGTTTTTCATGAGGGTAGGGTATACACAAAAACCCAAAGAATATTATTATTACTCTTCATCACTTATAATCAGGGTGAAAACTCTTTAGATCCTTCTCAAGGTATTAATGAGGTCAGATTTTTTAAGAGATATGTGTAGGTCTATAAGTGTGAGAAGATGTTTTTAAGTGTTTTAGATACTTTCTCTTAAGGAATAGAACCTTATAAATATCCAAAACCTCCTCTTCTTGAGTTCTAGACTATTAGTACAAGGGTGAATACCTATAAGAGTTCAAGGTATAGGGTTTGGGATAGTTTTAAAGTGAAGAAAGATACATAGTCTTGCACACCAAGAATGGAGTTATTAACACAGGTCTGCCAATTAAGAAAGGAGGGATTAATGTATTTTTATTTTATTTCATTGATGTGGAAAGTCCTCACATAGGATAGACAACTCCCACTTGTATTCAAGGCCACTCATAGATTATGTAGGTTCATTAGAGCCTAGTTAACAAAGTTTCAATAGGAAATTTAAATCTTAAAGGAAATATTGTATGTTGTAATCAAGAATTAGTCTTCTAAGTGCTTCAAGATGTTCAACCCTCAACAGGGAAACCATGAATTAGCCTAGAAACCCTTCTTTGATTTCTCTTACCCAAAAATAAAGGTAAAATATTAAAGAGGATCCTTCTCAGGGATCAATAGGGATTCAATATTGAGATGGCTTCTACAAACCTCTAATAAGGAGTGAAAGATTAATTATGTTAAAGTGTTTTGTCTTGATATAAATTATTAAATTTAGATACTCTCCATGCATCTAGACCCCTTACCGAAATAATTTATTATTTAGGTAAATGAATTTTAGCAGTTATAATCTTTAAATACCATGATTAAAGGTGTTCCAATGAGTTTTAAGTTTGAAAAAGGAAGATATACAAACCTACAATGAAAAAGTAGGGTTTTCAATATATTGTGAAATGTTTCCCTCTTAAAGGAAAGTTTCAGGCTAGCCATGTGACCTACAAGATCATCTAGGTATCATCTTGTAAGTCATAAGAGGAAATTGGCAATTATACTTGAAAAATGACCTATGAAGTTCTATAAGAAAAAAACAATGCTTCGATAGGATAATGTAGTCTAAGAAGAGAAATCACAAGATTTTAAAAAGAGTTTCCATGATGGTAGGAGTGATGAGGTTTCACTCCTGGTCCTTTTCATTTTCCATGCAAGTTATTGATGGACTAAAGTGATAAGCTAGGCCTACATGTATATTTAGGGGGTTTCAATATTGAATCAAGGTTCCAAGATACTTTTTGGTGGATTTAAGAAGGAGAAAAACGTCTTAAGAATGAATAACATGGTTTTAAACTATGATAATCATGGGAAGTCCAAGGTTATATAAGGTTTTAATTTGGAAATAACATGGACATGCCTAAAACAAAGAGTAAGGTTTTAATAATATTGAAATTTTTAATCTTGAGTAGACCTACATAATCGTCTAGGATGTATGCATTCAAAAGAGTATCTTGATGGCTCACTAGAAATAAGACCTTCTACATGCATTTCAAGTTTGTAACCACTCCTAATATCTCCATCTTCAAGAGATGGGTCTCTTTAGTATTGGGTGATAAGATTTCAAGTTGGGATACCAAGCCTATAGCTAAATCTTCAAGACCTATTTAAAGTAATGAGGGTTTCCAAGACATTGAAATAAGATTGATTTCATGACCTTGAAGTTGAGTTTCAATATTTGTGAAGAATTCATAAGGCATTCAAAATTATTCAATAGAACTTGTATAAACCCTTAGAAGGTCTAGCAACTTCATAAGGTATATCATTATATTATTCAAGGTCATAAATGTTAAACAAGGAGTGTTGAACAATAAATCAGATCTCAAGTAATCTTATGTCTACAACCTATTAGATATTCAATGTCCCCAATGATGGAGGTGCCATTCATGTTAAACAATAGTAACCTAGAGTTTCAAATCCTACTTTAGGAAATATACACACCTTTAATGTCATATTTAAAGCCTTATAAGACCATTAAGGAGTTTGAGAGTAAGGATTAAGACCTATAAGCCTCTTGGAGGAGTCCTAATACATGTTCCTTATTAGAGACCAAGCTCATGAGTTTAACATGCCTAAGAGATCCTCTAATAGGTCAAGAGATAGAATTATTAGTTATTATGATATCTGGTTGTGTGATCAAACCTCTAGTAATGAACATGAGAGGCAATCTACATGCATGTTTATATCCAAGTTTGAGGTTATAACATCAAGCATATATGCCTACAAGGTTCAAGTAAGTGGGGAATATCCAATATTATAATGTTGGTTGAGGGGGATTCAAAGTTGAAAACTTAAAAGTAGGATTCATTAACTAATTATAATGGAAGTGGTTTCCAAGTCCCTCCAAAAATATTTTTCTTGACCTTGTCAGGATCCTACTCCACCAATAAGAGTATATATGATTACCTCTTGTATTAGCAACTAAACATGGAATTTAACTAGAATGATAAGTAACTTAGAAATATGAAACAACACAGGATATGAGAGACAATACACAATTGTATTAATACTTATCCAGAAGGGAATACAATAAAGAAGATGCCACTTCTTCTTCACACCTTTCAGAAGCTTCCCACACCTCAAGTGTTCACCAGTAATTCTCCTCCAATAGTTCACTCTCTCAATCATGGTCACAACAATCAACTCCAATACAAAGTTGTTGTTCACCTCCACCAGTCAGTAACAATGCTGCCAGTACACCAAGTACACAATCGTACTCTAAGTAGATCTCCTTTTCCTTGCTGCCACCTGCAAATCAACAAACCTTACTTACCATGTAGATGTCTCTACACCCTTAAAGAACCCTTGTCCTTGCCTCACCAAGTCCTTATGATTCTTCAACCAGTACACTAGTGGATCTCCTAGTAGAACTTGCACAACCTACAACTCTCCCTAATCATACACACTCAGCACCCCTTTGGAACTAGGAAGAGCTACTCTAGCTCTCTCTACAAGCTCAATGGCTTTCTAGCACACTTTTACAATATAGCCCATGAATCTATTATATAGATCTCATGCATACAATAATTAGACTTTCTTAATTACAATAATTAGACATGCAACTCAAGAATATAATTAGCCTTTACATGCAAACTCTTGGTTCAATGAACTAACTGTCCGTGCAACGAATAGTTTTGGAACCACCACAGGTGACCAAAATTTGTCCCTATCTACCTGGAGGCGATCGACATTAGTTGACCATCTGCTGATGCCGGTTTTCTTTCAGTTCACACTTGCCTATGTCGGTTGCCCTCTGCACTATACTCTATCGACGCCGGTCTCCCTAGAACTCAACAACCTCCTCCATGTTTGTAACAGTTGAAGCTTTTAGCTCCACAACCTAAAAATATCCCACTTGGAGATAAATAGCTACAACTATACCTGTACCTATACACCATCTAATTTGTTTTCTGGCTTGTATCCCTCTTCAAGCTCCATCTTGAAGACCACCCACCACACACCTTGTGATGCCTTTCCTGTCATCCAAGTAACCTGCCACATCTGAACCTACAAACCCATGTAGTGAAGACCTTGACCCTGCATAACATGTTAACCTACTATTGGTCCCTCTCAAAATACCTAAGAATCCACATTCCTCGAATTGGCTCCAAACTCTCTAACAACTCCCACTGCTTGGGAAAACTCAGGCCTACACTAGACCTCATGTGATTTTGAACACTGTTCTAAGCTCAGCATGAACTATTCAACCCTTGGTGTGCTTACCAATTCTACATCCTGCATCTTGAACCTCACCAACACCTTCTTCACATCAGCTCCCACTGGAGACAAAAAATCTCCATGTCTCTTATGCCAAAGAATTTTGCTGCTCTAAATTCCTCATGACATGCCACTGAACTAACCTTACCTTTAGCTCAGTAAAACCTTGTATGTACGAACCTGTTAGCATATCACCCACATACAGTAATAGGATAATGTTGCAACCATCATCCACCTGTTAAGTCAAACACAATGGTTACACTGACATTGACTGAAGCCCTGCTTTGTCATCCACCTATCAAAACCTGTACCACTGTCCTGCAACTACCTCAAGACCATATACCTTGGCCTTCTGTCTCACGTATCCATCCACTCTCTTCTTTAACTTGGGAATCCATTCATTTCTTTGTTCTTTCTTCCAGCTGACAACTCCACCAACAAACACCTGTTTGGTTCTTCTCCAAGGACTCACACTCCTCATCCATGCCTAGCTCCCACTATTTCTTGGATTTTACCTGCATTGCCTCTTCACATCTTCCTGGTTCTCGACCATCAGTAAGCAACAAGTAAGAAGGTGAAAAATGAATATGAGGTTCACTTACCCTTTTAGTCCTCCATATGGGTGTTTGAGACTCCTTGACAGCTTGTTATCTGCCCAACATCTATTCTAGTGACCGATCTTAGCCATCTCCCAATCTACACCTGACTGACATCGGTTCCCTACGATTGACCCTATCTACCAACATCAATTTCTTGACTAACATTGGTGTACCAATTATTGATGTCAATTCCTATATGACCGATGTCGGTTC
This sequence comes from Torreya grandis, assembly GCA_037957365.1. Taxonomy (NCBI): domain Eukaryota; kingdom Viridiplantae; phylum Streptophyta; class Pinopsida; order Cupressales; family Taxaceae; genus Torreya; species Torreya grandis. The sequence goes on from JARHVA010004879.1 coordinate 867,108, forward strand.
CTATTACTCGACACCATTGACTCTATTGATCTGCACATGACCTATGTCAGTGCTTATCTGTTCGACATTGGTTCCTCCTAACTGATGCCGGTACCTGTGTTCACTTGTGAGTGATGAATTTTTATCTACAAGCTCCTTTTGGGTCAAAACCCTATCCATATCAACATAGCCTTGATCAAAATAATTCAGTCCCCTCAGCTGATCTCTGTCTATCATCTCTTCCATGAACACCAAGGCTTTCTAGTTCTTAAGTTTATCAAAGATATCTATCTTCCACTTAAGAACATGCATTCCCTTCTTACATTAGTAACCAAGCCTACAAAGCCACATCTCTGTAACAGAAGGTGAATCAGTAATACAAGTAGATAGATAAAGGATACCTACTTTCTTACCACTGTCTAATTCAAGTGCATCAGTTGTGATAGTTACTATGCATCTCTCATCAACCAACTTTCTTGAAGAAATTAGACTCATCTCTAAGACTTGAACCTGCATGACCTTCTTCAACACCTGTGTGTTACCCATCTGCAATTTTAGCTTCACTTCCCCTTTGCCAACAAGGCTCACCAACCCCTAAATAAATGTCTCCAAAGTCTCCTTGGACATACCCATGAAAAGATGCTCTATTTCGAGCTACATGGAAAGAGGCAAAAGAATCTATAAACCAAGATTCTACTTTATCACGAGCATCCTATGCTACATCACCTGCAACATCTACTTCTTCATGCTGATCTCCTACAAACCAATAGTCTTTCTTTACCTGCTCTTTCTTTCCATCAATCAAACCATTCGTGCTATTTAATTTCTCCATTCATAGCTTACTTTCTTCTACCATTGCTATACTCCCACTCAATCAGAAACCCCTGTGAGTACCCTGTAATCAAAAAACACTAACCAGATCTAAATCACCTGTTAGTCAACCCAACCAAAAGCTCTGATACCAACTATCAAGATTGGTATCAACCTGGTCCACCTACTCAACCTGCTCTGATACCAACTGTCAGGATCCTACTCCACCAATAAGAGTATATATGATTACCTCTTGTATTAGCAACTAAACAAAAAATTTAACTAGAATGATAAGTAACTTAGAAATATGAAACAACACAGGATATGAGAGACAATACACAATTGTATTAATACTTATCCAGAAGGGAATACAATAAAGAAGATGCCACTTCTTCTCCACACCTTTCAGAAGCTTCCCACACCTCAAGTGTTCACCAGTAATTCTCCTCCAATAGTTCACTCTCTCAATCATAGTCACATTAATAAACTCCAATATAGAGTTGTTTACCTCCACCAGTCAATAAAAATGCTGCCAATACACCAAGTACACAACCGTACTCCAAGTAGATCTCCCTTCCCTTGTTGCCACCTACAAATCAACAAACCTTACTTACCATGTAGATGTCTCTACACCCTTAAAGAACCCTTGTCCTTGCCTCACCAAGTCCTTATGATTCTTCAACCAGTACCCTGATGGATCCCCTAGTAGAACTTGCACAACCTGTTACTCTCCCTGATCATACACACTCAACACCCCTTTGGAACTAGGAGGAGCTACTCTAGCTCTCTCTACAAGCTCAGTGGCTTTCTAGCACACTTTTACAATACATCCCATGATTCTATTATATAGATATCATGCATATAATAATTAGACTTTCTTAATTACAATAATTAGACACGCAACTCAAGACTATAATTAGCCTTTACATGCAAACTCTCGATTCAACGAACTAACTGTCTGTGCAATGAACAGTTCTAGAACCGCCACAGGTGACCGACATCAGTCCCTATCTAACTGGAGGTGACCGATGTTGGCTGACCATCTGCCGATGCCAGTTGTCTTTTAGTTCACACCTGCTGATGTCGGTTTCCCTCTGCACTATACTCTATCGATGCTGGTCTCCCTAGAGCTCAGCAACCTCCTCCATGTTTGCAACAGTTGAAGCTTTTAGCTCCACAACCTAACAGACATTAGGGTTTTTAATGTCTTAAAGGAGACTCCAAGTGTAGTCTATTATGAGGACATATAGGGTTAGTAAGGTGTTGCAGGTAATTATTAAAACCAAATGCCCCAAGTCTACCTTAGAGATTCCATGACTAAACTAAGGATGAATGCATAAGTGATAGTTTAATATGCAAGTTATGAGCATAATTAAGGGTCTTCTTGATAAATATACTAGTTAAAATACATCTCCTAAAACTTTTTTATAAGCACTCAAGGTAGTCTATACCACTAAGGTAAGAATAAGGCTACAAGATGTGCCTACATTTCTTGGAGTGATGATTCGGGATAACAATGAATTTCCTAAGCCTAAATCTAACTTTCACACTAGTTTTTAATGTGAAATATGTCTTTGAGAGATTCTTGAAGTGGTAAGATGGCTTGTTATAGGTTTGAAAATAATATTAGAAGATAAAATGATGGCATTTTTATCACTTAAACCATACACCCATTGTTAGAATGACTCTCATGAACACCACCATATAACATTTTCATGTCAATCACCTTGGACCTCTATGCCTAAGATTAATTATATGATTAAATGTAATAATGTGATCATCCTAAAAGGTGTGGGACTCTTTCACTCCTTGGGATGAACCTATTGAGAAGGTTAACTTCCTTCTAATCTAAGTGTACCAAGTTTAAAAAAAGATTCATACCTAAAAAGATTAGAAATGAAATATATGACTAATGCTAAACCTGATCTTGACAAAGGAAAAGGGGTGAGAGAGGGTACGATGGTTTCTAGAAGGGAAAGATATGATGCACTAAAAATAGAGTGAGCACCTCACTTACTTTATGAAATAATAAAAGTAAGGAAGTAAATGGACCCAATATTCAACTAGATACCAACTACATAAGTGTCTTGCATAGATTTATGAAAACACAATGTAGCATTAAGAGGGATGAAAAATGGTCCTCAGATATTACGTACATATAGTGTGTGACCTGAAAAGGATTCTGATTCCACATAGAGGTATAAGGGAGGAAAATAATGAGAGGGATGAACATCCATAATTATTAATACACATAGAACATAGAGTATAAATAAAGTTAATTTATTTATTATTAAATTCAATGCCTAATTTGATATAACAACTTGAATGAATAGATATTTGTTATACCAAGGGGAGATTCATTTTCATAACAAAAATCAATGTTGATATAGAGATAGGTGAGACTTACATAATGAATTAAATAATTGGCACCTATAACTCAAGATAACTATAATCCTATGTAATAGATATTACAAACCATGCTCATTCAATTTGGGTTGAACATTTGATCATAGAAGAAACTAGAAGGTCATTTTTTAATCTTTAAATGATCTATGTGTGCATTGAGGACATAAGTACACATAGATAGTCAAAGGATATGTGTGTGCATGTTATATACACATTCCAACTAATTTTACATTTAATTATCCTCTATCTCAACTTCTCTTGATGTCCAATCCATCCCAACTACCACCTTTCCTATAACCACCACCTTTTAATCTGCCTAGACTACTCACTAACATGGGCGATGCATAGGATTTATTTATATTTTTTATGTCATATCTAAATTCATGGTAGATATATTCACATTTATCTCTTGGGGATTATGCATGCACTAAATCCTATACACTTTAGGCATTGTTTATTTTATACTAGCTATGCACATAAGGTTGTACATGTAGAATCTACATTGAAGGGTAATGTGTGCCTTTCTTTATTCCTATAATGTTGGTTGTTATTTTAGTGTGGTTCATGTTTAATTATATTTGGTACTATGAATACCTACATTAAATAGAATATCCAAGTGTTTACTTAATTCATTTTTATCCTACACATGATTTGGACACTTGGATGCATCTTACATAAATGGTGCACATGGAAGGTTTCACAGGAGGATGGGCACTACAACATAGTGGTGTAGAAGTGTAGGGAAGCTATGAACTCACATAATGTCATAGAGGGTAATTATATTTGAAAATAATAAGTCCTTAATTACTCATACACTTATTTAATTTTGGTATTTTTATAATTTTATGCATTGTATCTTGGAGTTTACATTGGCCTACAAAAGGAGTGGTGCATAGCTAAAATTGGAAACTACACATTACACACTTTATCTATATTTTTCATGAAGTATAAAATCCATGTTCACTTTAATTTTGTTCTAATAGTTATACTTTATGGAGACTCTAGAAATATCTTACACATAAGACATGCATTGAGAGTTGTTCAAAGGTGTAAATCAACACTTATTTGATATGTCAATCTTTGTCAACTACTAAATCTAGGTGCTAATAGGAATCATCTACATTCAAAATTATCTTTTGATAAATGTGACATTGCACAAGCATGAAATCCTTCTTTAGGGTCCTCTGATCTTCATGTAGACTAGAGTGACTTCAAGAGTCAACACTTTTGGTGACCTTTGTGGGCCACTTTCTTGATAAGTGGGGATTATTACCCTTTGATGTAATCCACTAGGTACAGAGTCATTTATATTTCCTTGATCACTTAACCTTCATGCAATAAACTATGACAAGTTTTCTTAGACTTAGAATAAAGTGATATGCCTTTCACAAGGAACAACCAAAGTAAAAAACTATGTCAAATAACACTTAGAGGAAGGAAATATTAAACTAAGAAAGAACTACTCAAGTACTTGAAGGAAATAAAATTAAAGTAAATAACAACATGTGCACATAGCATTATTTCTCTTAATTTTTTTTCTTTTTTTCTTAGTTTGGAAGGAAAAGAAACTATTTATGGGTGTGGTATAAATACCTAGTTGAAAGTGAGTGCATGATCGAAATGAATGTTAAGAACTCCTCTTTAGATAGTAAGGAATAACATGTAGATAATAAATCAATTAAAATAAAATTACTCATTAGATAAGTAGTTGGATGGATTGCCTAGCATGAGATAAATCCTAGAAGTGAGAGCTTCCTGGGAGGCTGTCAATCCACCTACTTTAAACAATCATGTTTGATAATTGGTAACTAAATTAATTTCATTAAATAATAAAAATTAAATGAAATTATACACAATAATGCTTTTCTAGATAAGATGACTACATTAAGTAATATGTTTTCAATGATAATGCTAAATCTAGTCAAGTCATAGTTGTGGTTTTGGTTTGGTAATGTGATAAGTGTTAAGAAAAGAAGGTTTTGGTTTAGGTTGGTAGATGTTCAAGTTGGTAGAAAGGTAAAAGGGTAAAATGGTCAAGTGTTCAAGATGGTAAAGAGATAAAGGGGTAAATGGGTAAATGGTCAAGAAGGTAAAGAGGTAAATAGTCAAGAGGGTAAAGAGGTAAAGGGGTAAATGGTCAAGAGGTCAAAGTGGTAAATGGGTAAATGGTAAAGAGGGTAAGGTAAATTAGAGGTTTAAAGGGTAGAGGTTTGGAGGTCAAGAAAATAATATGGCCAAGGGGTTATGGTTTAGAGGTCAAGAAAGAAGAGGACAAGGGGTGAAGAAAATGAAACTATAAAATTGACAAATTACCTCATGTTTGAAGCTTGAAGATAGTTAATGAAGATATTGTTGTTATTGTTGATGGCTTGTAATTTTGGTAGAGTCTAGCTACTTTGAGCTCATCTCCTCTAAGATGGATGACCTTCTTGATAAGTGGACATAACTTGCAAGATGAAATGCTTCCCACAAAATACCTTACCCCATGGGTGCAAAGGGGTTCATATTTATAGCATTTAATGCCAAGAAACATGACAAAGGAGTAAATAGTGGAAATGTGGCACCATTTTCCAAGTGTTTGGATAAGTGGGTTAAGGGGATAAGGGTGGTGAGATTCCCACTTCACAAAGTGTGTCTTTCACTTTGTTAAAGTTCCTCTCACTTTTCTAATGTGTCCAAAATGGGTGGAAATAATTCATATGGACCCAAATGAGGCCAAAATACTTTCCACCACCCACTTATATCTTTTCCCCATGGGTGGGTAAGTGGTCATGAAAGACAAAGATGGTGGGATTCCCACTTCATAAGTGTGTCTCCCACTTTGTAAGTGTCTCTAAAATAAGTGGATATTATACCAATGTGTCCATATGGGTCCAAAATACTTTCCACCATCCACTTATATATTTTTCCAAGCACTTAACAAAGATCCCCACATACTTTGGTGCCACTTTTATGCATGAGTACAAAAGCACATGCTTTAGGATGGTCCCATAAGGAAAACTACATTATACTTCAAATGGTAGACCCTATGATGCTTAATGATGTCATTAGACACCTTTGACAAGGGTCCCTAGTGGGGTATGATGTCCCACTCCAATCCACCTCACTTCCAAGCCATGTTACTTACCATGTCACCACTAAGTCACTTACCATGTCACCTACCATGTCACCATGAATAGGGACATGCCATGTCATCATGAATAGTGCTAGTGAATAATGTTTTCAAATAGTAATTTTTAATAGTAATTTTTGAATAGTGATAGGTGAATAATGACTTGGTTAGGATAAGAAGGTTTAGGTTAAGGGTTAAGAAGGTTTAGGTGGTCTCAAGGCATTCAAACATCTAGAATTTCTTATGTGTAATTTTCTAGTGTCTACATTTTATCTTTATTTGCTATGAAGCTTTCAATTAACAAGATGTAAAATAAAAAAAACTTGTTAGTTAGAGGTATTTTTGCCTTAAGTATGGTAGGAGGTGTTCCCCCTCAAACTGAGAGTTGATGAGGGAAATAAAAATTGGGAATGGGTTTGATAAGTAGGTGATGGTGAGTCATGAGGTGGTGACAAAAAGAGGTGGGCATTTGAAATGTAAACATGTGCACAAAATTTGACTAATTGTAATAGACAAGATCACACACAAACTAAGGTTTCCAATGTTTGTAAAAATAAGGGTCAATTCTAAAGGTTAAGTGACCAATGTACCACATAATTGAAACTATGGCCATGTACACCTGCTAGTCTCTTAGACAAAGTCAATGTGATTTATAGGTATCCAAACTAGGAAGTACTCCCTCAAAAAACACAAATGGCCCAATTATGCACTAGTTGGTGCAAATTCAAATTTTAAACATGGAAATATTGTTTGGTGTGGGTAAAACATCCAAGGAAATATCATCACAAAATATTTTATAGTTTGGGTCAAAATGGCTAATGTCAAGGTGGACATAGTTGAATAGTTGGGTGGTCAATGGGATATTGATGTGAGTATGGTTATGATACATGAAGAAAGACATGGTGTGTCTTCAATTGGTAAAGACAAAACAAAACCTAAGTTTATATCAGCCTAAGGAACATAATCCATTTGAATGCATCATAGTAGTAGTCTTTGATTGATAAAATAAAGGTATTTTGATCACAATGTGTTAAGGAAGCTCGAAATCCTTGGAGATGTAAATGGTGTAAATGGGAAATAGGTGATAAGTAGTGTGAAGGGAATAATTGGAGAGGGACAAGATATAAAAAGAGGACCCATGTACAACATGCCAATACATTGAAGGAAGAAATTAATGAACTTAAAGTAGTGAACTTGACAAGATTAAGTGCATTAAAGCAAGAGAGCAGAGGACATGCATGTAGGAAAAATATAAACTAGTGATTGCACTCTAATGAGTGAGGATTGAGAATATGAATGGGAAAATATGAGGGAGAACCAATAAGGGATGTTGTGAATGTAGAACAAGAGAAGGATGAAGTAGGAGTGATAAGACAATGAGGTCATAGATAAAGATTAAGTGGGATAAGGATGGAAGAATCCAAACATGGATAAGGAGGGATAAAAAGATCATGAAGCATAATGAATGTCATCAATAAATATGATAAAAATGAAATGAAATAGTAGAATCAGAAGAAAAATAAATGGTAGAAGAAGGGGGTTTGAGGAATGTACTAAAAAATGATAGATTGGGGAATTGAAAAGGAATGCAAGAGAAGGTGAGCAAACATGGAGGGGAGGGGGAGAATTAGAAATATGGTAGGCCAAGAAAGAATTGAAACTAGATATAAAAGATACCAAGGAGAAAATAGTTTGGTGATGAAAATGAAAAATAAGGAAAAACACAGAAGAAAAGGAAACAAGAGGAAAAAGGAGTGGAATTAGGACACAAAAAGGATGATAGGAGAGTGAAAAAAGAGGTGTTATTATGACCAAGTAAGCATGGATATGAGAAATGATGATAGGTAAGGAGAGGAACAATGAATTAAATTAGATGGTGGTGTTGGAAATAAGAGTGGGATGGAATATGGGAAAGGGGTTAATAAAAATGAGGGGAAGTAAAGGATGGGTAGATAAGAAGCTGAAGAGATAAGGTAGGTGTCAATAAGCTTGTTAGAAGAGATTAATAAGCTGAATGGGTAATTAGAAGAGAATTATAAGATAAAAAGTGGTGAGGTGGTGAAGAAGTAGGGGAGAGGAAATGTAAAATGGATGAGAGGAAAGGGAATACATGAAGTAATAGAGAAACATAATGAAATAAAATGACATGAAAATAAGAGATGAAGATTAGGGATGATAAAAAAAGGAAGGAAGAATTAAGGGGGTTGGGAAAAATATAAAGCATGGAGACTCAAATAGATGTAAAAGATAAGTGTATATAGAGATGGAAAGAGCAAAATGGAAATGCAAAGTATAAAAGGTTGGAATAGGTAAGAAGAAATGGGTAACTATGGAAGGATTATCAAAGGATAAATATTGAGTTAGAAACTATTTTTTGAGGGAAAAAAAGACAAAAATGATGAAAATTAACCAAACAAGAAGAATGGCAAATTGAAATAAAATGGTGGGACAAGTAAGAAAAAAATGTGGGATGTAGAAAAAATAGAATAAAAAATCCTAAAAGATGGAAAATATGGGAAAGATGAAGATAAACACTTAAAATTAGAATTAAGGTGGCTTAGAAGTAGTGGAAGAGAAGTAAGAAGGTGGTAGCAATGAAGAGAAAGAGGTAAAAGGGTCCATTGGTGAGAAAAGGAACAAGATGATGTGGAATTAGTGAGGAAAAGAGAGTGATGAAGAGGGTACAATAAATTGCCAAGGGAAAGGGGGAATGACGAGGATGAAGAAAGAAGAAAAAAGAGATAGAGGGCAAGGTTTGTAAGAAGAGGAGAGAGAGACAAAAAATAGAAAAAGTGGGTGGGAGAGTGAGAAATGAAGCAAGAAAAATAAATGCAATAAAAGGTGATAGGGAGGCCAATGAAGTAGATTAGATGATAGCTTTATAGGAGATAAGAGAGCCATATGAGGAATGTTGTCAATCCTTATTTTAAAAGAGATTGACAAGTTGGAAAAGTGGTTAAAAGAGAATGACATGTTGGAGGTATGGAGATGTTGAAGAGATAAGTAAAGAAGTGGAGGAAGAGATTTTAGGTGATAGGGTAAAATAAAATAAGGGATGCGACTGAGTTGACCTCAATAATTGAGTGCTACCTACATAATCTAAAAAGACCTCATGCCAATGTAATTCTCCCTAAATTGGGGGGGGGAATAAAGAAGTATTAGATGATGTGAAAATATAAGGATCCTAAGAAAAATTCAAAGCTTCCCTAATATAGGATGCCCTAAGAAAGAACATGATATTAGCAATGTAAATTAGTGAGAAAAAAGAGGGGATGTTAATTAGTTATTAGTGGTTGAGCTACCCTTAGAAGTGAATAAATGCCTACATAGTTCATGGACATCAAGCCAATGTAGTTCTCTCAATGGTGTTTAGATAGGTTACGTAAATTGGATATACCACATGGTTTAGTTTGTTTGAAGGTTTTTTTAAAATAGAGGTTTTGGTCAAGGTCTTCGTGAGGTTTTATGGTTTAAATGGGTGAATAATTACCATAAATATCCCATACACATTTATATGAGAAAACACAAATGGGAAAGGTAGGATAAATAAGAGGATAATAAAAGGATAATCATGATAAATGTCCTATGATGGAGATAATCCAAATAAGAGGTGCTTTCATGATGAGGCTACACCTTATAAAATTGTGTGAGGGTATAAGCATAGAGATAACATCTATCGCTATGATATAAGTTTAAAGAGATGGGAATCTATCAAGATCTACATAGTCTATTTGGGAAAGATTTATAACTATTATGAGTAGATTTTTATGGGTAGTAAAAGAGGAATGACTTGAAAAGAATTTCTTTGATGGCTAAGTAGATTCTATGATGTAGAAAATCAGCAACATGGTGAATGATAGATGATGGACCATGTTTGACCTAAGAGTTGCATGGGTAGGCTAGACAAAAGGTGTCCATATCTACATCCTCTGTTATAGGACCTCAAAACAATTGACTTTGGGTTCCACATAGAAGAGGCCCTACCATCAGGGAGCTATGTGGTCTAGGATATTAGTTATATAGTTGGATAAGATGGGGAAGTTTCTATAGTACCAAGTATTTTGAAGTTGCTTCCACTAGCAATGGTGGTAGTTTTAGAGGGGTGACCATTTCAAGTGGTAAGACTATTTAAGGGAATAAATGACATCATAGATACCTCCCTATTAGTGGAATGGATAACCATGTTGGTGAGGAATAATATTTAGGTATTGTATTTAAAGAATCAAGGTAAGAATGAATACCCATCATGAATTCATTTGGTTTTGTAGGTTGTTTAGAGTGTAGAGAACTAAAAGAGGTTGGAGATGGTGAACAATGGGAGAAATGATGGATATAATCAACAACCCCCATGACCTAAAATAATCTACATAGTGAATGTGTGTATCTACTAAATACTACAACATGTAATGGTGATCATGGAAGTGTTATTAGACTAAAAAAAAGAGGAAAGACACCCATGACATGAGATTGAGCCAAAACTCTTACCTTAATAGTAACAAAGAAGGTAAGAATTTTACTGTGCAAGATGTAGGGCCAAAGAACATCACCCTCACCCTATCCATGGAGGGAGCCCCCACTATCCAAGGGGATGTGTATTGATGTAATGATAAGGATTACCCATGTAAGAATAATAACTAGAATAGATAGAGGTAATGACTATGATGGTTGAGAAGGGTGAAAGACCTAGAGAATAATATGATTACCACTATATGGGGAAGAATACAAAAGAGCAGAATACAATACTACCTCTAGTGGCTATCAACATGGGGAATGTTACTGAGGTTAGCTTAGCAAGTAATCAATAAGGAGGATGTCTCAATACAAATCTAGAGTCATCATATAATCAGCGTAATGACTAAGTAGTAAATCTATGTATGTATGCACCTTAGGCAATGTGTGTGTAATTTAATGACTTTGTATGTGTTGTGAAACACATCACACCCTAAATATTACATAGTTTGATGTTATCATACTTATTGTTATGTGGATAGTCATGATTATGGTTATTTTAATATCACTTAAGGTAAAGCATATGAGGTAGGGCAATGAACAACACTAGATGATAAAGTCAAGAATATAATCAAGAGATAAATGCCATAATGAAATTTCAACTAAGTACATTGGGATAAGAAAAGGGCATGATGCTTCTTCCTTGACAAGGACTAAAAATAGACTCAAAGTGGGATTGATTTAATGAACATAAGCCCTTCAAATGCTTCACAAGAGTCATCATTAGTTGGTTGAAAGGTGTCTTGTCCACATAAGGTTAAGTAAGCTCAATAATCCATTGCATATAGTGTAAAGGGGAAATGGGTGAAAATGGAACCATATTGTGAGACTAGCATGCCTCTTCTATAATTGCCTAAAGAGTCAATTATAAATAAGTCTATACCAAAATTGTGTAGACTAATCAATGTGAAAAATCTACTTGTGAATGTTGATTATGGATTCCACCTTATTATGATGTGTGAGAGTCAATTATGACTTTCATTATATTTTTTATTTTTCTTTGATTTTGATAATGGGTCTCTTACTATATTATTGTATATGGGAAGTTGATCGATGTGGTAAGCTTCTAAGAAATTGTTATGGTTTTTGACAAATGATTGACTTAGCCATCCATCAAGGAGTGTTCTAAGTTTATATGCTTTGTTTAATGATTTTTATATTTGTCCTTCAAGGGAGACATCTACTTTATATTTGCAAATTTCAAATAAATTTTGAGTAGATGTCTTTCAAGGGAGAAGTCTATGAATGCTAGAAATGACCCATGATTGCTAGTTATAGGAATTATGTTATTTTGGTTTGATTATTCTTGGAATAGACTTGCTTAAGCTGACTTAGTGGCTCACCTTTATGAAGGCAAAACCAAAAGCAAAAGAAGGTGAAGTAGGTTTTTAAAATATTTAGGTGACAATGATCATGTGGATCCATCTTGAAAAGGGGTGGAAAGTACCATGAGAATATTGCCATAGGTAGAGCCATGATACCCATTGTTCAAGATAAGGTTATGTCATTGATAGATAATCCCATGATTTAATGTTAATTGGTTGCCCTTAAAATAGGGAGATGAATGTTGGTGGATAACAAAGAATGAGCTTAAGTTAAACAAAAGGTAGACTTGATCCTTCTTAACAAAAGAATAGGCATAGATGTAAAGCATTGAAGGGCTCAATTTCTAGGTAGCCTTTGAGTGAAGATAATAGGTAAGCTCCTAATCTATACTTGTGGGTTTTGATATAAGGTCAAAGACAATTGAAAGTAAACTTGCCTTGCTTGATTTTATCTGTATTGGTGAAATGTTGATTTTCATTTAGGATGAGGTCTTTGATATTAAACTCTCATACTTTAAGGCATTTTTTATAAGCATGCTTGATATGCTCTTGATATACATGGAGATGGGTAAGGGCTTCTAGATGATGCTCATTAAGTAGCTCAAACTGGGCTAAATAGTTTTGATAATGATCATCCTAAAAAATAAGATCTTGAAAAGATATGTAAAGATAGGGAATTTGAATTTTAAGAGGTAAGATAGCCTTTACTCCAAACACAAGGGAAAAGGGTGTATCACCTATTAGGGTGTTAATGCTAGTCTAGTAAGCCCATAAAGTGAAGGGAATATGTAAATTCCAATTTTGAATAGATGCATTAACCATTTTAGTGAGAATTTTATTAAGAGTTTTATTATAGGCCTCAGCCTATCCATTTTCTTGTGGATGATAGGGCAAGGAGAAACTTAGCTTAATGTTGAATGTGTCACATAGACCTTGGACTTGCTTGTTCTTAAAGGATTTACCATTGTCATGGATAATCTTATGAGGAACATTAAAGTGGTAGATGATATGATGGTTGATAAAGTCAACAATATTCTCCACTTTGGTCAAGACTAGAGGAATAGCCTCTACCCACTTGGTAAAATACTCAATTATGATGATAATAAAGTGGTGTCGCTATGAGGAATGATGGTTGATTTCACCAATAATATCTATGACCCATTATGAGAAAGGCTATAAATCATTAGAAACTCAATGGTTATAGCTAGGTGCATGATGCAAATTGGCATGTTGTTGACACTTAACACACTTTTTCACATAATAATAGTAATATTGGTTAAGGGTAGGCTAGTAATAGCCAAAATGAAGGATGTGCTTAGCTATAATGAGATCACTAAATTTTCATCCATAGATACCATCGTGTGCTTCCTTAATAGCATGGAAGGCTTCATGACTATGTAGGTAGTGGAAGAGGAGGCCATCAAAGCTAAATTTATAAATAATCCAACCCATAATCGTATCACATGAGGTATTTTGAATAAAAACTCTATGAGCAATCTTATAAAGGTCAAAAAGAATAATGCCAAGGCTGAGGTAGTCAAAAGTTTGTTGATACCAAATGTCAGGTTGGGTCTTCTTCACATTAAAAATGGTGGGGGAGTCTAATTTGACATACGATGGCTGGGTAAGCCTATGAATAATAATAGACAGCTTAGAATCTAAGGGTGTAGATGGGATTGGTGAGGTAAGGGAAGCCATGGTATCGATAAACTTATTATTATATCATGAGGTTAACTAGATTTGGTAATGTTTGAATTATGTTAAGATCTCATCAACTAGTTATTTTTACTATTCTAGAACATCATTCTTACACTAGTAATAGCTAATGTCTTGATTGACCACAAGTTTGGAGTCACCAAATATATTGATTATTTTTACCCCTAGGCTAAGGTAGTATGAAGGCCTATCACTAGGGCTTCGTACTTAGCCATATTATTGGTACATTCAAAATCAAGCTTGAAGGACATAAGGAGAGGTTCACTATCAAAAGGGATAAGAATGATACCAGGTCCCCCACCATGTTAACATTTTTATCCATCAAAGAACATGTTGACCTAATAGGTAAAATCCACTTGAGAGAGGGTTGTGATAGATTCATCAGGAAACTCAAGAGGGGAGGTTGGTTATCTATTAAAGCTGCCTCAGCCAATTAGTTTACAATTACTTACCTCTTAATTGACTTTTACTCAAGGAAATCAAGATCAAAATCTACTAAGATCATAATCCACTTGGCCATATGGTAGTTTTAGTATGGATTGGAGTGCATGTACTTGAGTGGGTTATTTTTGGTTATGACATAGGTCTTATGGTTAAGAAGGTAGTGGTAGAGTTTGGTGGCCTAAAGACCAAAGCTAAACAAAGCTTCTTGGTATGGGTGTACTGAGTCTCATATTCTACCAACATATAACTAATATAGTATATGGATTTATCTTTGTGTTGTTCATATCAGTGATCTAACATTGCCCCTAGGGAATGGTTGGTGGTAGAGATATAAAGGTAAAAGTGTTGGTCATCCTTGGGAGGGGTGAGAATAGGTGGTGACAAAATGTGTATTTTGAATGAATAAAAGGCCTTTTGACAATTGTTATTCCACTTGAAAGGGACATCCTTATTTATAAGGTGGTGGAAAGGTTAGCACTAATTTGAGAGTTGGAAAATGAAATGAAGAATAAAATAAAGCTTCCCTTGCAAGCTTAAAAGTTGCTTAAGTTTGGTAGGAGGGAACATGTCTAGGATGGCTTTGATTTTGGTAGGGTCAACTTCTATTCCATGAAGGGAAATAATGAAGCCAAGAAACTTTCCTAAAAATACCCCAAAGATGTATTTATTAGGGTTAAGGTAGACATGATAATGGATGAGGCATTCAAAAATGATCTTAAGAATAGCCAAGTGATCTTTTCAGAGTTTGGATTTTTGAGAAGGTCATCCACATAGTCCTCTACAATCCTATGGATGAGGTCATGGAAGATATAAGTCATGACACATTGTTAGGTTTCACCAACATTATTTAACTTGAAAGGCATGACTCTATATCAAAAGGTTCCCCAAGGGGTGGTAAAGGTAGTTGTGTGTTGATTTCAGGAGCAATAAAGATTTGACTATAACCTAGAAACTCATCCATGAGAGATAAAATCTCATAGCTAGCTATGAGATCAAAAATCTAGTCAATGTTGGGTAAATTAAATTCATCCTTAGTGTAGGTAAGGTTGAGGTCATGAAATTTCACGCAAATTCATATTCCCTTTATGGCCTTGGCGATAGGTACAATATTTAAGACCTATTGTGGGTAGTCAATGGGTTGAATGAAGTTTATAGATAAGAGATGTTAAAGATCTTCTTTGATGAGAAGGGATATGCAAGGATGCATGCATAAAATATTTTTATTGATATGTTTGGCATTAGGATGAGTGAATATGTTATGGGTACCAATGATGGGGTCAATCTTGGGCATATCACTATAAGACCAAGAAAATGATATGCTACAGTCTTGGAAGAAAGAGGAAAAATCTTTAAGTTCCTCAATATTCAATTGTTATCCTAGTTTAATAATGTGGGGGGTGTCAATAGTGCCCAAGTTGATATCCATAGTGGATTCATTCAACATGGATGAGGTCTCAAAAGGAAGGGATTTTTGGATTGAAGAATCTAGGGTACCAAAGTAGGTCAGAATAGAATCATCATTCTGGTACTAAATAGTTTTAATGGTAGGAGAATCTTTCCCTATCATATTAAGTTAGGTTAAAGGAATGGTGATGGTTTTTCCTTCTTTATAATATGTCATGGGTCTAAGAGTGATCATGTTGATGAAAAAATGTTACATGGGATGATATCTTCATCCTCACATGTGAGTGGAGGTGAGGTCGGTTAAGAAGGGGTATCTTTTTCTAGAATGGTGATGGTAGATGGTTTGGGTTACTTTTTATAGGTTGAAATGAAACCAAGGCCATGATTTTCATGAGGTTTCCTAGTCTCAATGGTGACCAGCTCATGTGTGCCCTACTCATACTTCTTACCAATGAAGGTATGTCTTGGTAAAGCTTGATCTATCTAGATAAGAGAAACTGGTGGTATATGGTCAAGGTGAAGAAGAGGTGATAGAAAAACTGAGAGTTTTTTCAATTCCCTCATAGAAAAAATGGGTATGATAGTTTGGATGTATAAATGGAATGATAATTCCAATATTGGGGTTATATCTTAGCTAGTTGGTGAGTTTCTCATACTTGTGGGGACTACGTAATGTATTAAGAACTAAAAGGCAATACTCCCCTAGAGAGACATTAAAATACATATTACAAGGGTTCCTCTATGAGGATTTGTGAAGAAGGGATGGATGATCTAGTTGACACTTTATTGATGGTTAGCGATTGGGATGCAACTACTAAGGTGTGTTAGATGGGGTATGAGGACATCATTGGGGTGATAGGTCATGTTGTATGTTGAGAAAGGACTTGGGTTTGATTGGATGGTGATGACCTATAATTCATGCTCAAATTTAATGTAATATTGGAGGGTAGAGGGAACACATGCCATGGAATGAATCCAAGGTCATCCCAATAAGATGTTCTATTAAAATTCCCCTTCCACAATGTAGAAGAGTTTGGGGAGTGTGTGAGGTCCTACATGAATATGAAGGATGATAGTTCCCAAGGTAGTGGCCATGGTATCATTGAAGGAGTGAAAGATAATTGAGGATTCAAACATGACATTATCTGACAAGTTGAGATGGTTATAGGTATGAGAGGAGATGATGTTAATACTAGTTCCTCCATCAATTATGACCCATTTGATATGGGTTTGGTTGATGTAATTAGTAATAAAAAGTGGTGGATCTAAGTCCTCAAGGTGGATGGAATGTATTTATTAATCTTTGAAGGTGACAAGGTTGGAAATTTGAAGGGCACTAATAAAAAATACTAAAGGTTGAGGGTCATTGGATTGGACTTCAATGGATTGAAAATCCTTGATGAATGCTTGGTGGTGATGGGGAGAGGTAGAGATCAACTAATACAATATAATTTTTATTGGGGTATAATGAATTTGCTTGAGGATAACTCTTTGTATTGATATTGTAGGGTTAGATTAAGGGGCACCTAAAATAGACACCTTGGGTTTAGCTAAAGATGGATATGGTTGGGTGTGGGTTGGTTGGGAATTGGAAGAGGGGTAAGTCTATGGAATAAACACCCTAACTTTCAATTTATCTTTCTACGATGATATAGTGACCATGTTGATAGTATGGATAGAAGGAGAGGTTGAGGTGGTAGAGTGGTCAGATTCATCTTCACTTTTAGGTGAGAATGGAGGAGTGGGTAAGTGTTTACCATGTTTAGTAGGTATGGATGATGGTTGGTTTAGAAGGGGTGACATATGAGGTTTATCTATTAATAAATCATCCTCATCATAAAGCAAGTGGATGAGTGTTTGGAAAGCTTTATAGTTCTCCATATCATGTCATAGTTTCCTATGGTATAAGTAAATGAAGTTGTCATTAAACCATTAAAGTTTTGGGCATGAAGGGTAAAAGGGTTTTATGGGTGGTAGGTTCAAGGAAGAGTTTTACAAAAACCTTTGTAGAATGGTTGAATAGGATTCAATCAAAGGTGTTGAAGGTTATCGATATGTTTTTGGTTTTAGGGGTTATAGCCTTCTTAGAAGTAGACTTCATCATGGGAGTTGTTGGTGGTGGAAGGGTTTTGGTAGGTTTTTTTGGTTGGGATTGTTTGGTTATAGTTGGTTTGGAGGTGGATGATTTAGATGTGGAGGGTGAATGTTTAGTTATAGGTGGAAAGGTAAAGGTAGACCTACTAGTTAAGGATGATGGGTAGTTTGATGGTTTAGCAGAGGTGTGTATAGGTGGAGAAAAATTAGAAGGCTTAGTAGATGAGGAATACGTGATAGGGATAATAGAGGGATAGGTTCCTAAAATAGAGGGCAAGTGGGAAGGAAGAGTTATGGGTCTAGTTCAAGGTAGAGGATTTGGTAACTCCACCTTTTTGGTTTCTTTGGTTGGTGGTTTATTTGGTGGAATAGATGGAGTTAGGTCCAAATTCAAAGAGGGGTTGATTTGGCTAGGTGTAGGAAGTATTCTTAAATACTTGATAGCTTTGATAAGAGAATCATGAGATGTTTTGATAGGTTTTGATGGAGGTGATTTAGATGGTTCTCCTATGGTTTTGGCATATCTAGTTGGGGTGATAGGAGAGGGATTAGATACTTAGGTATTAGTTGGCTTAATTGGTTGAGGGTTGGTTAGTCTAGTGGATGTTTTATATGGTTGGGTGGAGGTTCTGGTTGGTTGGGTACATATGGTAATAGGTTGGTCAATAAAAGTGGAGGGCTAGTCTACCAAAGAAGGGATTAGAGGTTCTAGTATGGTAATCTAAGGGAGAATTAATTAATACCAAAAGGTGGATCAATCCATGTTAGGGTTGGAGATAAATTCTAATTTCTACACTAGCCTAGAGAAAGGTTCCTAGGTTGTTTTGATTCTATGAATGGTGGATCTAAAAGATAACCCCCTAGGTGGAGACATAGTGATAATAACCTTATTCTCTTCCTTAATCAATGGATGTAAGGTTGGGATAGGTAGATCCTCTATGGGATAAGTAGACACAAGTATTTCCTCTTCAAAAATGATTTTTGTGGGAGCGGAAAGTTGTTTGGTAATTGGTGAAGAAGGTAAGATGGGTGTGTGGTCCAGTATGTCAATTAAAGGAAGGCTTGGTGGATCCACTATCTCGATGAGTGGAGGAGAAAGGGGTAATTCCTTATTTTGGGTTGCCAAAAGGGGAGAGGGTAACTCTACTACCTTGATAAGTGAAGAAGGTAAGAAATAGGTAGATTGGTGAGCAGGTGATTTAGCAACAAGTGTGTCAAGAACCATGTTAATAATATGCATATCAGAAGAGAACTTGATGTTTTTTATCTAGTTCTTGGTTGGAGCATGGTTTGGAAAAGGTTTCCTAAATATATCAAGGATTTGTTTGGTGGTGCATTGGGTTTTTCCAATGTGAGCTCCCCCTTATCAATGAGGGATTGGACAATGTTCTTGAAGGTATTACACCTATTGATATCATGTCTTATCATGTGATATCATGTCCTATCATCTGATAGAAGGCACATGAATCATTATTATTATACCAAATAGGTATAAGATGAGAAGAGTTAATTTTTTGTGGTATTTTAATGGGAGGATGTTGAATTATATTATCTTTTAATAACTTCTCCAAGATATAAGCATATGATTCTTTGATCAAAGTTAATTGCTTCTTGTTCCTTAGGTTTTTCTTTAAATAATTTGAAGAATTTAGTTGGTTTGTAGATGGTAGGGGATGGGATTTAAGGATAATTACATTCATATTTCCTTTACCCTTAGTATTGGTATTGGTTTGGTTTTTTGGTTTATAAGAAGAGGCCTCATTGGTTTTGTAGGTGGAGTTTTTAATCTTCAATTTTATCATCCCTTCGTCAATGGATCTATTCTCTAGCTTACGTGCCATGGTAAAAGCTTCATAAAAATTCTAGATGATTTGGACACGTAGCATGGAGGAGATATGTTTGGCACATGCTCTAGCAAAGAACACTATGATTTAAAGTTGAGGCAAGGAAAAGGAAAGCTGGTTAATTATGATCCTCCAATGAGCCACAAATTTGGCAATGGACTCATCTTCAAACTGTTAGATTGATTAAAGGTTGGTAATGGAAAATTTCTTAGAGATGTTAATTGAAAATTGATCCAAGAAAGTTTGGGCCAGTTGAGTGAAGGAGAGGATGGAATGTTTCGGTAAGAAACTATACAAATCTAAGGCTAAGCCACCTAGAGATATGGGGAAAGTGTAGAGAAGAAGGGAATCATCATAGGTGATGAGATAGAAAACATGACTAAATGCCATAAGGTGTTGTTGGGGATCCTCCTTATAAATTTAGAGAACTTGGGAAGTTCTCATTAGGGAGGACAAGGTTGGATAGGGATGGATGGGTGAATGGGTTTATTACAAATTTGGTCATAGGATAAATGGTTATGAGCCCCTAAAATAGATGATTCTAGATTAGACATTTTATTCATCAATTTCTTAATCAAATAAATTTGAAGTTGGGTAGTTTCATAATTGGGTGGTAGGTTCGGCTGAGGTTGGGTGGCTGCAATGTATGGATAAGAGGTGGAAGGTTGAGAAAATGCCACATATTGGTATGTGGTCATTGAAGGTTGGGATAAAATGGGTATGTATCATTATGGGTTAGGAATATATTGGTATGATGTTATAGGGGTTTGTTGATGGATGGACATGGGTTGGTTTGGAGGTATGTTTGAAGTGGTAGGTTAAGGTTGAGTGGTAATCCTTGTGATAATGGGTATAAGGTATGGAAAGTACCAAACTTTGGAGTGGCATGTAAATTTTTGGGTTGGTAGTAAAAAGAGGAATGGTATAAATAGGGGTAGAAGTTACCCCTATGGTATATGGGGTATAGGTAACAAGAGGTAAGGTTTTCCCTATATTGGAAGTGTTGGTTAGTGTAGGATGGGTTTGGTTATGTGTTGGAATGTTGGATTGGGTTTAGATGGTGGTATTGGTTGGGATATTGGTAGAGGAAGAGGATTTAGTGATCAAAGATTGGGTGGAGGTAATTCCAACCATAAGAGGGGGAAGAATGCCATATTTTGGATCTATAGTAGGAACTAAAATAGTAGAGGTACAGTGAAATAATGTGTTTAGGTAGTGTTGAAGGGCCACATGGTTGTTAAGGATGGCCATGAAGTCTCTATCTCCTTGAGAAACTATTGAAGGCATGGTGTGATGGGTATAATAATGGGGAGATACCTCCATAACTAAGGTGTACTCCATGGAGGAAGAGGAAGAAGAAAGTGGTTCTTAATTGTTTTGATTCCTGAATTGGAGTCTAGTAAAGACCATGTGAGGAATGGAAAGAAATGGAAATCACAACTCAAATAGAGAGCAAACAAAAAATAAAGATATAAGGAAAATAATTAATACACTAAAGTACATTATATCCTAGGATATATTTTATCTCACTACTTATCTTATGCTTTAGTTAAAATGTGTGAGGGAAGTTGGCTTGTAAAATAGGTCTTAGAAAGTAGTCTATGTTTGGTTTCAGGTTATGTTCAAGTGCTTAAGAGAGAAATCTATATTAGATCAAGTATGTGTATTGGTACTTGGGGATTGCTCCCCTCACTTCATGGTCCCATAATAAGTGTAGGTGCTTAGCTAATATACCATTTATCTAAATTTTATACTTAGCTAAAGAACTAAGTGGGCTCTCTCCTTGGTAATGACCTCCAAATAGGATTTCTAAGAAAGGGTAAGGTTACCACTAGGTGTTGAAATCATAGTTAGGCCCTGTCTTATGTGTGTTTGATGTTTGATTATGCAAGTGGTTTGGTCTATGTAACATAAGTGAAATACAATTAATTATGATGCCTTTAATTAAGCTAAGTGAGCTAAGGCAAGCAAACAATCAATTTATGCACTTAATTTTGATGGATATAATAAAAACTAGAATTCACCTAAATACATAATGAAAATACAATTCCTAATCCTAGGATGAGTGTTTTTTTATTTTTATAAATGAAAACAAGAAAATTATGATTTCATTTTACTTGTTTTCTAAGAAAAAGAAACTAGAATTTGCATTTTGAAGGAAAGAGAGAAAGTATAAATTTATAAAAAGAATGATAATAAATTAATATTTTATAATGAAACTAATTGTCCTAAAACTATGAACCCAAGAAAAGATCAAGGGTTCCATCGGGCGTGCCAAAATGTTTCTCTTAATTTTTTACTTTGTTTCTTAGTTTGGAAAGAAATCAAACTATTTATGGGTGTGGTATAAATACCTAGTTGAAAGTGATGCATGATATATAGGAATGTTGAGAAATCCTCTATAGATAGGAAGGAATAACTTGTAGATAAGAACATACTTAAAGGAAACTTGTTCATTAGACAAGTAGTTGGGTGGATTGACTAGCATGAGCTAGATCCTAGAAGCAAGAGCTTCTTAGGAGGTGGTCAATTCACTTGCTTTAAATAATCTAGTTTGATAAATTTTTAATAAATTAATTAAATTAAATAACAACAAATAACTAAAATTAAACACAATAATTCTTTGCTAAAAATATGACTAAATAACACAATAGTTTTTCAATGCCAATGCTAAAGTTAGTCAAGTCATAGTTGTGGTTTTGGTTTGGTAACATGATAAGGGTTAATAAAAGAAGGTTCTGGTTTAGGTTGGTAGATGGTCAAGCTGGTATAAAGGTAAAAGGGTAAAATATTCAAGTGGTCAAGATGGTAAAGAGATAAAGGGGTAAATGGGTAAATGGTCAAGAAGGTAATGAGTTAAATGGTCAAGAGGGTCAAGAGGGTGAAGAAAATGAAACTATAAAATTGATAAATTACCTCATGTTTGAAGCTTGAAGAGAGTTGATGAAGATGCTTTTATTGTTGATGATGGCTTGAAATTTTGGTATAGTCTAGCTACTTTGAGCTCCTCTCCTCCAAGATGGATGACCTCCTTGATAAGTGGACACAACCTAAAAGATTAAATGCATCCCACCAAAGACATCCCACCATGGGAGAAAGTGAGGTCTTATTTATAGCATTTAATGCCAAGAAACATGACAAAGGAGTAAATAGTGGAAATGTGGCACATTTTTTCAAGTGGGTTAATAAGTGGGTTAAGGGGATAAGGGTGGTGGGATTCCCACTTCAAAAAGTGTGTTTTCTACTTTGATAAAGAGCCTCCTGCTTTGCTAATGTGTCCAAAATGGGTGGAGATAATGCCTATGGACCCAAATGAGTCCAAAATACTTTCCACCATCCACTTTTGTATTTTACCCATGGATGGGTAAATTTTCATGAAGGATAAAGATGGTGGGATTCCCAATTCATAAGTGTGTCTCCCACTTTGTAAGTGTGTCCAAAATAAGTGGATATCATACCCATGTGTCCATATGGGTCAAAAATACTTTCCACTATCCACTTCTATCTTTTTCCAAGCACTTAACAAGGAGCCCCACATACTTTGGTGCCACTTTCATGGATGAGGACAAAAGCACATACTTTAAGATGGTCCCATAAGAAAAAATACAGCATAATTCAAAGGGTGGACCCTATGATGATTAATGATGTCATTATGCACCTTTGGCAAGGGTCCCAAGTGGGGAATGATGTCTCACTCCAAGCCACCTCACTTCCAAGCCATGCCACTTTCCATGTCACCACTGAGTCACTTGTCATGCCACCTACCATGTCACCATGAATAGTGACATGCCATGTCATCATGAATAATGCTAATGAATAGTGATTTAGAATAGTGTTTTCAAATAGTAATTTTTGAATAGTAATAGGTGAATAATGACTAGGTTAGGTTAAGAGGGGTTTGGTTAAGGGTTAAGAAGGTTTAGGTGGTCTCGAGGCATGTGGACATCTAGAATTACTTGTGTGAAATTTTTAAGAGTCTACAAGTACTTATGGAAATTAATACATTTAATCTAATATTTTAAAAAATATATATGATCATTAGAGATAGTTATTGATATGAATCCTATTGACATGGATGGGAAATACTTATCCACTTGGCTTTATAAATTAGAAGGCATTAGCTTATTTCCAACTGGTAATGGTGTATGGGATGCTTAATATTGCATAAAATTTTGTATGCTTCCTAGCCTTTTCCATATATGCATATCATTTAAATACTAATTCTCCTTCATCTAAGCTTTTTCCTTCAACTTTTATATCAAATGTCCCTTTATTTTGCACCTATTGAAGCTCCATAGTACACATGGCCTCTGTTCTTATTTTTTCAAGCTCCATTAGCCTGACTAATGTTACTATTATGGGATCATAATCATGAAATTATAAGTAATGGGCTAGTTATAATGAAGGAAAATAAATATATTTAGGAAACCTTTTTTCCCTCCCATAGACTAGCACAAGAGGTGAATTCCCCAACACCCTTTTTAGTGTTATTCGATCTGCTTAGATGGTTATCTTAAGTTTGGTGTGCCAAATTTGTTATTTATCCTCCATGGTTAATTTTATTATGTGACTCAAGTTATTCTTTGTTTATTTATCTATTCCATTACATTGAGAGTAGTAGTTTGATGAATTGCCTAAGTGAATGATGTGCTTGACCACCCATTCACTGATTTTGGTTCTAAGGAAATCCATTGGATTATTAGAAATAATGATGCCTAGAAAAAAAATCTTGCTATAATTATTTATATATATCTAAAATAGAAATTTAATTGGCATATTTGAGTAATATTTCCTCCATCCACCTTGTGAAGTAGTTAGTTTCCATGGGGATCCATTTATTTTTGATGATTAATAGTGGGTTTATCATTTTTTTGAAGTCTAATCCCCATTGAGAAAATGGTGGATCAACTTGTATTAGGTGTAGGGTTTAAGATACCATTTTTTTCTTTCCTAAAAATAAGGCACACTTATTGTAGGTTTGCACCCCATGTATGCATGTCTTTGAATATAACCAACCAATAATAGCCAAATCATATGATTTTAATAGTGGTGATTTTAGGTGAGTAATGGCCTCCTAATAACCCATCATGGAATTATTTAAGGATATTTTTCACTTGATCCTATTCTACACATCTTAAAATATCTCCATGAATGTCTTTTATGAATTTTGCACCACTAATAAACACATATGGAATATCTTTTAATCTAAAATGACTAAACTTTACATTAATCAAGCCATGTGGATACATTCCAATTTGAAGGAATATCCTCATGCTATAAGTCTAATCTAATAGGGTATTATGATCTATTGTTTATCCTTGTGTATCACGAAGACTTCTCTATCTTCAAATTTTACATCCTTTACCAAATATTGACATAATATTTTCCCTCACACTAGCTTGGTGATTTAGATATATACATCATACTACATCAGCTTTGTGATCTAACTAACCCTGTTCTCCTTGATATACTTACTAAGTAAAAACTATTTTATACTTGAGTGTGAAACCATGAGTTAAATCCTTATTGTTGGATGCTATATTATTGAACTTATTGAGTGCCCTTATAAATATAAGGGTGTGTCTTTCCATAAATTTATAGCATAGCTCATAATATTTGAGCATCTAAATAAAAAGAAATAGGCTACTCTAATTAGTCATTGTTATACTATGACAAGATGGTTGAGATCCATTTATATATATTAAATGCATAAAGGATAAAATCATTAACTGTAATCATGGTTTATCAAAGTGGAAGCTTATGTCATAGCATATTTGATGTCCTCAAAATTACTCTTGCCTTTGTGGGTCCAACTGAATGTATCACCTTTATTTATAATTACTATGAGGGGCTTGGTCAAAGTATAAAAATATATCACACACCTTCTAATGAAGTTTTTATTTCCTAATAATCTTTAGAGGCCTTTTTTGTGACCTTGGAGAGGGAGAGACGCAATGGAATTTATTCATTTTGAATCAATTATGATACATTATTTGGAGATGATATGCCCAAGTAATTTTCTCTCATGGATAGATAATACACATTTTCTTGGGTTCAGAGAGATACCAAACTCTCAGAATTTTTCAGACTTATTCTAAATGTCTTAAATAATCTATCAAATGTTTGGATAAGATAATGTTATAATTAAGGTAGAATAGGATGATATTTTTGAGGATTTCATTGAATGTCATGTCCATGGCTATTTAAAGGTAGATCCCACATTTGTCAATCTGAAGGGTGTAGACACCTAAAATTGGACATAACTAGATTCTATTCAGACTTTAGACTAATTCCTACCAACCATTGCAAATTAATCCTAGGAATCACTAAAAATCCCAAATTTGCTTGTGCATCATTCATCAAAGCTCATAATCATGTTGAGTCATCCTTAATTGGGGTATACTACCATATGAAATAATAACCTCTCATGGATTCATCCCTAATAACCTTACAACATCATAGCTATTAATTTGGCCCATGTACCTATTAAGTGGGGCACTTGCACACTTAAATCAAATCTTGAAAGAGCTAAAAGGAAAATCTAAATTAATTAACAAACTAAACAATATTAAATTCCTTTTTGAATTATCCATTTGAAATTAATGAATGTCTAAAAAAGGAAATTCAAAAGTTCAAAATATCATAGCCTTTCATCATTGCCTTTATGAGTTATCAAGTTATTTGAAAATATCCTAAAATATCTAATTTTAGGTCCATTCCTAGTAATTTCAAATCATAATTACTTGAAAACTATTAAATCAACTAGAATTAGATTTGACTCACCTATGGTGAGAGTTAATTCCTAAGGATATAAATACAAGGCCATACCTCTTCATTTCTAAGCTTGATTATTATAGAGTTATTATGTAGGATTTGTTCCATAAGACTCATGTAAGTAGTGTTATCATTCCCAAATTTTAATCCAAGTAACATCAAATCCAAGGAGAGAAGGAGAGAAGGAGCAAAAACACATCCATTGATGAAGACTTCTTGATGCACAAACTAAGCAATCAATTCAACAATGCCATTTATAGTTCCCAAATAAGGTAAAATAATTATATATTTTATATTTTTATTATGATTTCATTTAGTTTTTGTTAACCAATCTCTCCCTAGTGTCTAGGCTAGAGGTGTTATGACTTTATTATGTTCATTTCATTGGTTTTACAAGATTAACACAGGGATAACCTCCCCTCTATGTCAAATTCCTATCTCACATGTTGGCACACCTGATAGGACATAGGAATCCTATATAACCAAGGAGATGATATGATACTTTTATTTTTGATAATGGATGCTTAAAAATCTTTAAAAAATGATTTTTTAGTTCATTTTTTATGTTTTTATATGTTTAGCAACACAAGTTACAAGTAACTGATGCCAGTTTATTTTAAAACTTGACAGAGACTGACATCAATACCTTTGGAAAAATATTAGTCCCTGTGTGGATTGATTGATGTTAATCCTTATGGACTAACATCGGTCCCAATGTGGATCAACTGATGTCAATCTTTATGGATTGACATCAATCCCTATATTGATGAATGTCAATCTCTCTAAGACAAAAAATAGGAAAATTGAGAGATAATTTTAACATGTATTCTCAATCACTTTTTGGATTATAAGTAGGAAAAACCTCTATAAAATTATAGGTCCTAAGGTGGAAAATTCAAATTTTGAACATGGTTAAATCTTACACACTTTGTCTTTGGTGCAAAAAAAAACTTAGTTCTCTTCATGCCTTAGCTATTTTTGAAGTTATTTTTGTAAATTTTTCAAACAAAAAATGAAAAGGGGATCAAATTTCATAACATACTTTATTTTGGTTAAATCAAATGAAATTTCACATTAGTTACATACTCCTAAGAGTTTTTCATTTTATTTTCATTTGTTGAAAGTTATTTGTTTCTAGTAAACCAAGTGATGTGTGTATGCTCTCCCCCTATCCCCTTTAGTTAACTCAAGTGACCAAAAGCATTCACTATTTTCCTTGGTTAAATTATTCCAAAAGCACAAAATTAAAGTTACTAAGGCCCTCCCTAAATCTATATGGGTTGGGTGACCCCAAAATGATGCTAAAATATTTTCACTTGTTTTTATTTTTCATGCATTTTGGCTTGTGAGCAAGAATTCATTGACTCCTCATAGGTTACTTAAGGAAAAATTAACCCAATAATTCATCTCCAAAATTAATTTTAACCCCAATCCATATTGGGGTATATAAATGGAGTTGGTGAATCATTGGGATGGCAGTTTGAGTGGTTAAACTACCTTTGTTAGTGATTCCTACCCTCAAAACGTATGATCAACTCAAACATCACACTACATTATGTAAGATATGGATGTAGTGGTTGTGAAAAGGATAAGACCTTTTCAAAACAAGTCAGTTGATGTAGATCCAATTGACATGATTTCATATGTAGTGTTATCCATACTTGGGACCATCTCAAAACAAGTGAAAATTGATAGTTTAGAATAACTCCACTTGTTGTGGACATACTATTGATGCAAGGTGAGTAACCAAAAGTTCCTTGTCATAGTACAAAATATTGAGAGAAGATGGGGCTTAAAAACCCTATTTTTCATGTGATTTTACTTTTTGGACTAACAATATAAATCTTCTCAATAGTGAGTATATTGATAGAATTTGACAATATTATGCAAAATTGTAAATTTTAAGATTTATGATGTTACACTTAGGTGTTTGTGTCATTTTTATCCATTATTACATGGTCTTGAGTCAATATATATATATATATATATATATATACATATATATATATATATATACATATATATATATATATATACATATATATATATATACATATATATATATATATATATGTATATATATATATATATATATATATATATATATATGTATATATATATATATATATATATATGTATATATATATATATATGTATATATATATATATATGTATATATATATATATATATGTATATATATTTATATTACCATGTCAAAATGAGTCTTTTTAATACATCACTCCTTTATTTGAGGAGGTATTACATTACCCATTTGACATCCTACATGTGCCTTAGTCTTTTTGTCAAACTTGTTTTTGTGTGTCACTTGATTGAATAGGGTGTTATTACACTACCCAGTTAATTTATAAAGTCTTGTACCTTTCAGTCTTTAAACAAACCATTGATCATATATTTAGAGAGTGATAATGTCATTACACTAATTTAATCATTTCAAATATTTGTTTACCTTATGTCCAAATTCCAATTTCGAAACCAAAGCCACGTATGCCTTTTGATATCTTTACCTAGTGTCATTATGATGTCCATTCTTGTCTAGCTTGTTGTTTGTTTTGAATATCTTAGCTTTCTAAGTTGATATTTTAATTGGACTTGACAAGTTTAAATCCAAACATTGATTGATTTCTACCTATGCCTTGTGTAATTTTGGCCTATACATCTATCTTTCTCTTTTGGGTTATGTAACTAAGGTTGATTCTTTATTCAATTTGAAAAATATTATTTGTGCCTAGATTTGGGGAATTGGTATATCTTCTAAATTCCTATTTTTTGATGCCTTATACCAACTAACTAAGTTCATGTTTAAATATAAATGCCTAGTTTATGCCAAAGCATTTAAAATTTGTTGAATTAAATATCTTACCTTTTTTTCTTTAAAGTCTAGCTTTTGTGTCTTTTCTAAAATACCTAGCACATGACTATTTTGAGCCTAGCTTTTGTGCCTTATTCAAAAGAGCTAGAAACTTTTGTTTTCTTTAAATTAGATTAGTTTTAAATAATTTGTACCTAAATTTTGGCATGTCAATTTTTATTCATCCACTTAATTATTTATTTAAGACATTTGATGTTAGATTGTTTTAGACCAAGTTTTAGCATTGACCATTTCGGAGATACAACTCCACTTCTAGACCAAGTTAGACTATGTTTGGATCATTTATCCTTGTTTTTTAGAGTTTTTATAGCTATAATTATTTTCAAAAAATGTGTATCATTGACTTGGATAGGTCTTGTTAGACTCATAGTGGATCCATGTACAATTAAGGTTATGATAACATGGTTGTGTATGATACAATTAAGGTTACAATACTCAATCTGGGGAACAAAGTAGATATACTCAAAAGTATTATGTAATGATAAATTTTTTGGGTTTATTAATGTACCAATTTCACCCTTTCATTATTCATGGTACCTGATCCCCCACTAACACCATTAAACCTCCTTTGGATTGTATGAGCAACCAAACTCCACAACATCCAAGGATTACCATTCTAGGGCCTCATCATTTGGTTTATAACTTTAAACATGTTTCACAATGACTTACCATTACCATTCTATGACCTCATCCTTTTTCTCATGATAACAACCAAGCTTCACAATACCCTACTCTTACCATTTCAAGACCTCATCCTTTGGCTCATGATAACAACCAAGC
Organism: Torreya grandis; assembly: GCA_037957365.1. Classification (NCBI taxonomy): domain Eukaryota; kingdom Viridiplantae; phylum Streptophyta; class Pinopsida; order Cupressales; family Taxaceae; genus Torreya; species Torreya grandis. The sequence goes on from JARHVA010004879.1 coordinate 897,196, forward strand.
TTCAAAATGCCTACCATTATTATACCAAGACCTTGTCTTTTGTATTATGCAATCAACCAAGCTCTAAAATGTCCTACCATTACCATTATAGGTCCTTCCAAGTATGGTATCTCATTATCTCAACAAAATTGTGAAATCATGACTAGATGAGTCATAGTTACCATTCTAGGCTAGTATCCAGCCTTTGTTAAGCCCATGGTAGATAAGCCTATCATTATCCAACCACATACCGTTTTTCATCCATTTCTAGCAATCCCCCACTTTAGAAAATCCATGCCAATATTTGAGCCACAATAGATCTAAATAGCACCTCTCTAATTGAGCCAATCATTTGAAGACCAAGATGTATTCAAAATTGGTATTTTACAACTAATTGTTAAACAATACCAAGAAAACTAACCAATCCATGACGTTTTAATTGAAACACTAATTTGTTACAAGTTAACCTTTGATGAATCAACTTTCTATCCTTTACCTATTATCAAGGAGTCACACTCTAACAAGCTAGTATTTTTTAAGTCACTTATTAATGGTTATAATCACCGTTAGGCAAATCATTATCTTAATCATTACCCTATTTTAAATAACCTCCCTTTAACAATCCAGTCTCTATGAAGTTATCTCTTGACCTTTTTCCCCTCATTGAGGAGTATCACTTTGAAAAACTAGTATCTATGGAGCCTGTTATGCCATCACAAGCTGTTACTTAGCCAATACCAAACATTCAATAAGATGTCATTATATCAACATCCACAATAGATGAAGAATTAGAATTAGAGACAAGTTCTATTTTTGAACCAACATCATATTTATCATTAGAAGTAGAATCAATGTTAGTATTAACAATAAATTTAGAGTCCCTTGAGTCAGACTCAGTTTTAGAATCAAAATGTGTTCATGGTTGTTATAATATTAGTTACACATGCCTTGAAAATCAATTTAAATACATATGTGATTCTTCTATAGTTTTTGATGATGATTACTTCAACTTGTACATGATTTATCCTCATATCTTCTATGAGGATTATGATTCATTTTCCCATTCTAGTACCCTTCCACATACCATTAGCACCAACCAACATATCCATTATATTGACCTTCCACCTCCCATAAGTGTTGATTAGGACTGAAAAAATCACACCTAATTTAAATCCATCCATGGTGACATATTAGTTGAATAATATTAGTGAGGCCAAGACTACATTCATGTAGAAGAAGAATAATATCCTAGTGAAACCTTTTTAGTGATGTTATGGGGCAATCAAAGCCAAAACTCAACATATTTTAGTAAAACCTTCTCAGAGGCACTAAAAGAAAATCAAAATCAAAAGTCAACATTCTTTAGTGAAGCCTTCTTGGAGTCAATATGATACAATCAAGACAACTTCATTGGTGAAAACCTCATCGAGGCACCAAAAGTTGAGCATAATAGTTCTTCACTACTTGATGAAGACATTATCAAAGATAAAATCAATACAACTTCCACTTTACAACATAATCAGATGGTAGCTACTCTCAAGCTTAAATAATAGAAAAATATTATGGTCCTATTGAGTTTATATTTAAAATTATTTGGCCCTACCATAACTAATTTTTTTTCAAATCTAGAATCAACAAAATTATGTGTGCCTAAAAACATCAATCTTAATTTGTGTCCAAACCATTATACATTCCATTATCATCTACCTTTACATCATCAAATCAAACCTATCAGCCAATATTTATCCATATATACCATCCTTGGCCACACTATCCTTTATAGAGGTTACAAATACATTGTTGTCCATTTTATCCCACATACCAAGCTTCAGCTTGGTTCTAACAAATGAGAAAAATTCTAAATGGGATGAGTAGACTGAAGGCATAGAAAAGGGGCTAATATTTCAAATTGAAGAGGACCAATGGGTTTCCATGGTGGTCATAGAATTTAGGGGCATGAACCAAGTTGAACAAACCCTAGAAATTCTTCAAAACCTTGAAGGAATGATCAAAATATGAATTGTGCAAGTTTAAAGATCATACATCACTAGGACATCACAAAAGAATGAATAAACTAACTCACTTATGTATCATATAAGTTTACCTTACAAAGCCTCATGAGCCAAAGGATGCATCTTTATGAATTTTTTTCCAAGAAAATCTTTTAAAAATTTCTTGCCTACCTGAGTTATCTATATCAAGTTATAAAGCTTAAAAGTTAAACTTGTAAGATGGGATGTTCATGAAAACATCAAATTCAAGCTCAGTGTTTGGTTTTAAAGGTTGATGATTGTGTGGACATCAATGATAGTCACCTAAATGTCAAATGATAGGCATGTGGATGTCAAATTTAAGACATAAAAAATAACAATTGGGGTTCAAAAATCTTAAGACGTTCATACACATATCAAATACATTCATGCAGATGTCAAAGTTAGACCTCATGAATTAGCCATTTGATTTAAATTGGTGGGTCTTGGAAAATTTGATATTCCATGTTGCATTGTACATCATGATCTAATGGTGTGAGTGAAATTTAAAGGGTCAGAGGATCTAGATTGAGGGCTTGCATTGCATCATATACCTTGATGTAATGGTGCACATGAGGTTAAAAAAGTCAAGATATGATAGAAAATATCTTTAGGACCAATAAATTTATAAATATCTAGGCATAATTTGATTGGTTTGAATTGGTTTTTGATGGATAAATTTGACCCAAGGATAAATTTTCAATTGGAAGTAAGCAAGTCCTATAAAAGGTCATCTTATTTCCATTAGAGATTATTTTAATGCCAATGAGTAGACATGCCATGCATTCAAGTATAAAGAACCTAAATGGAACACCATTAAGTCTAAATACAAACCTCTAGTTTGTATATTTATGGTGTGAATGGTTCATTCTACAATTGTGTTCACCATATTTTAAAGGATGACTTATGCATATAATGAGATCTTGGTTCCTAAAAAGATAGAATGGGTCTTTTCAAACCTAATGGGAATCCATAACAAGGCTATGTAGTCTATAGGTTTACATCAATGTAATGACTATAGGAAAACCAATAATCTTATATTGGTTTCCCATCTATATAATGATCCTATGATTTATGTATGGAGATGGAGTAGATATGTGATTAATGTAAAGGTTTTAATTTTTTGATGTGTCTCTATCATTGATAAAATAGGTACTAACTATCATTCATGGCATGGCTCTATCAGTTTCAATATTTAAGGATTTAATCCTCATGAATAAGTCAAGTGGGATTACGGTCCCAAGGTGGAAATGTGGTGGTTAAAGAAGTAGTTAAGAGCATTGATTATGTTCAAGTAGACTTTGTCATCATCCATAATAAACCCTTATATTCTAGTGGGATATCTCAGCCAATGAGAGGATCTCAAAGGTTATTGGAAAAAATTGAGGTCTATTTGTTGATCAAGGTTTGTTCGTTAGAAGATGGCATGCATGCAGAAAGTAATTAATAAGCTACCACCATATGACTAGGATTATTTCTCTACTCTCCTATGAATGTTTCCCATCTTTCTCTCTCCCTTTTTTCTATATACAGAGACTTTAGAGCCTAAAAAATGATCCCTTTATTCCCTCTCTTGGGTATGACTAGACTCTACCAAGATTGAGCTTATAACCTCTTTAGATGAATAAAATAGTGTTTTTCAAATTTGATTGTTCTAATATAGTGTGTACATGCCATTTTCATTTACATGTGGTATAAATCTCTCCCTTGTCAAGTCTTGATCTCACCTAATTATTAGTTGATCTTGTTATGCATGTCATGTTTAGTGTTCAAATATCTTTTGATCAAAGATCACATGTGTATACATGTACTAGTTAATGTCTTACACTAGACCTCTCAATCACTATCCATCCTTGGCAACACTATCCTTTATAGAGGTTACAAATACATTGTTGTCCATTTTAGCCCACATACCAAGCTTCAGCTTGGTTCTAACAAATGAGAAAAATTCTAAATGGGATGAGTAGACTGAAGGCATAGAAAAGGGGCTAATATTTCAAATTGAAGAGGACCAATGGGTTTCCATGGTGGTCATAGAATTTAGGGGCATGAACCAAGTTGAACAAACCCTAGAAATTCATCAAAACCTTGAAGGAATGATCAAAATATGAATTGTGCAAGTTTAAAGATCATACATCACTAGGACATCACAAAAGAATGAATAAACTAACTCACTTATGTATCATATAATTTTACCTTACAAAGCCTCATGAGCCAAAGGATGCATCTTTATGAATTTTTTTCCAAGAAAATCTTTAAAAATTTCTTGCCTACCTGAGTTATCTATATCAAGTTATAAAGCTTAAAAGTTAAACTTGTAAGATGGGATGTTCATGAAAACATCAAATTCAAGCTCAGTGTTTGGTTTTAAAGGTTGATGATTGTGTGGACATCAATGATAGTCACCTAAATGTCAAATGATAGGCATGTAGATGTCAAATTTAAGACATAAAAAATAACAATTGGGGTTCAAAAATCTTAAGACGTTCATACACATATCAAATACATTCATGCAGATGTCAAAGTTAGACCTCATGAATTAGCCATTTGATTTAAATTGGTGGGTCTTGGAAAATTTGATATTCCATGTTGCATTGTACATCATGATCTAATGGTGTGAGTGAAATTTAAAGGGTCAGAGGATCTAGATTGAGGGCTTGCATTGCATCATATACCTTGATGTAATGGTGCACATGAGGTTAAAAAAGTCAAGATATGATAGAAAATATCTTTAGGACCAATAAATTTAGAAATATCTAGGCATAATTTGATTGGTTTGAATTGGTTTTTGATGGATAAATTTGACCCAAGGAGAAATTTTCAATTGGAAGTAAGCAAGTCCTATAAAAGGTCATCTTATTTCCATTAGAGATTATTTTAATGACAATGAGTAGACATGCCATGCATTCGAGTATAAAGAACCTAAATGGAACACCATTAAGTCTAAATACAAACCTCTAGTTTGTATATTTATGGTGTGCATGGTTCATTCTACAATTGTGTTCACCACATTTTAAAGGAGGACTTATGCATATAATGAGATCTTGGTTCCTAAAAAGATAGAATGGGTCTTTTCAAACCTAATGGGAATCCATAACAAGTCTATGTAGTCTATAGGTTTACATCAATGTAATGACTATAGGAAAACCAATAATCTTATATTGGTTTCCCATCTATATAATGATCCTATGATTTATATATGGAGATGGAGTAGATATGTGATTAATGTAAAGGTTTTAATTTTTTGATGTGTCTCTATCATTGATAAAATAGGTACTAACTATCATTCATGGCATGGCTCTATCAGTTTCAATATTTAAGGATTTAATCCTCATGAATAAGTCAAGTGGGATTACGGTCCCAAGGTGGAAATGTGGTGGTTAAAGAAGTAGTTAAGAGCATTGATTATGTTCAAGTAGACTTTGTCATCATCCATAATAAACCCTTATATTCTAGTGGGATATCTCAGCCAATGAGAGGATCTCAAAGGTTATTGGAAAAAATTGAGGTCTATTTGTTGATCAAGGTTTGTTCGTTAGAAGATGGCATGCATGCAGAAAGTAATTAATAAGCTACCACCATATGACTAGGATTATTTATCTACTCTCCTATGAATGTTTCCCATCTTTCTCTCTCCCTTTTTTCTATATACAGAGACTTTAGAGCCTAAAAAATGATCCCTTTATTCCCTCTCTTGGGTATGACTAGACTCTACCAATATTGAGCTTATAACCTCTTTAGATGAATAAAATAGTGTTTTTCAAATTTAATTGTTCTAATATAGTGTGCACATGCCATTTTCATTTACATGTGGTATAAATCTCTCCCTTGTCAAGTCTTGATCTCACCTAATTATTAGTTGATCTTGTTATGCATGTCATGTTTAGTGTTCAAATATCTTTTGATCAAAGATCACATGTGTATACATGTACTAGTTAATGTCTTACATTAGACCTCTCAATCACTTCCCTTAGATTTTGATCATTTGTTGAACCTCTACATGAAATACTGATGCATGACAAATTCTTAGAGTCTTAGATCTAGTCCTTTGCTTATCTCATTAGTGTTTAATAGGAGCTCAAATGAAGTGGATCAACCATCTTCTAGGTACATCACCATTTTTAATCTTAGGTTTCCCTTTCAACTTATATCTCTCTCCTTTTTTCTTGGTCATTAGTATGGTTTGGTAGTGTAAATGAGCTAAAATGATGCACTGAGGAGCCAACCTCATTAAAAATCCTAAAGTTTTGACCCTATTTTAAGATATTGATAGCCTAGGGTCAGTACCATGTTGAGCTATATTTTGGGTAGAGGAACTAAACAACCCTTTACCCAACTAAGGTACAATATAGACCTCGAACTCTTCTATCATGCTGAGTGGGACCAAGATCTAAAAGAGTGTGAAGATCTTGGTGTGTCTTTCCTCTAATTAGATTATGAAAGCAATGAATTTAGCACCAATGGAAACTCTAAAACAAAGTTTCTAGTTATGAGTAGACTAGGTATGTCTCATTGAAAATTTTAGTCATCACCTACATCTAATTTAATATATGAGGTTATATGAACAACTATGGTGAATATCCTTATCATGCACCTCTTTATCTGCACCCCAATATGATCCTCATGATCCATATGATCCTAATCAACCTTATCAATAATCCTATCAAATCTATGATGAGATTTATCAAGTTTATCATTATCTTTATTATCAAGGGAATGGATATTAACTTCCTCATGATCCTTAATAGTATTATGAGGATTTATATTAGTCATACATGCAAGATTATTATACTGATCCTTCTTATGAACAATAAGCCCATCATAATATCACTCCTTACTAGCTATACCATGGGTCATCCATACTAACACTTTAGTAGACTTTAGTAAGCCTTGAAAATCATGCACTAGAGTTATACGCTCAAAATTATTATGGCCAAGATGTACCTAATCACTTGATTCATCATGTGAAAGAGTCATTATAATAAGTGAAAGAATAATGTGCATCTATTGAGAGAGAAAATTGGAAAAATATCACAAGTGAGATGATAGATGTAAGGGGTTATGTTCAAAGCATTAAGGATAAGATAAAAATACTTGAAGAATAGTAGGTCCAACCTCACCAATCTTATGTACCTTCATATACACCACCTCAGCCTTCATATGTGCCACATATTCTTCTCCAAGAGACCATTCCAAGTGACCCTTTGAGTATGCCAAGTTCTTAATTATTCCTTAGACCTTCCCTTATTAGAAATATATCCAAGAAATCTATTAAAGAAAGAATGATATTATTATGTAATAACCTAGTATTTATATCCAAGACTACATCCTTTCTCAAGAACCCCTTAAGAAGTCCTTCAAGGTTCTAAGTTTAAATCAGGTAGTGAAGTCATGGGGTGGGAAAAGTGAGACAAATATAGACTTGAGAGCCTAGGTTAAAGACAAATTTGAACCTATACCATTATTTCCCACCCTTCATCAAGAATCCTCTTGTGTTCCCTATCATGAATCCACCAACCACCTTAAATAAAATATATTCTAAGAGAATATGAATAGGTAGATTAGAGAGTTAGAGCTAAAGACAAGGTAGGAGGAAGAGAACTAAAATCAAAATCTTAAAGAAGGAACTCTAGATTTTCCATATTGGAGTCAAATCATGTAGTTAATCAAACCTAAAGCTACTCAAATCTCACCTCCCTCAATAATTTCGGTCATTTCCATCTTGGAATTATATCCAAAGTGGTATGAAAAAGGAGGAAGTGGTGATTATGAAAGTCAAATGAGAGAGCATTCAACCTCCACTCCTCTCCCCTTTAAATCCTAGATCCTTTCCTTCATATAGAGGCATTCACAAAGCAAAGAAATAAAGAGAGGAGGTGAAGGTTATCCAATAATAACAACTCCATGAGTAAAATTAGGTACCTATGGTAACTTCTTTAGACCTTCCTCATCTTGATAAATATTTTCAAGGGTCTACTATGCCACTCTTTGAGAAAGATCCTCTCCTTTTTGAGGAAAATCAAGAATATGTAACTAAGGAGACAAAAAATAATGATGACTTCAGTGACCAAGAAGAGGAAATCATTATTGGAACAACATTTAGAAAAAGAAATCATGTTTTAGCCTTTCATAATGCCAATGAAGATGAGTTATAGGAATAAGTGTAAGTTGGAGGTGAGATCCAATAGGAAGAATTCCTAGATATACATCAAGATGTTGATTTTTTATTACATATCAGCTATCTAAAATAAATATTTTTCTCAAGATATTATGGTATCTAATATAGATCAAGTACAAGATTATTTTTCTTTGGAAGGTAGCCATGAAGATAACTCACACATAACCATTTCTGGGGAAGAGAGCATTTCAAAAGAAGAAGATAATTGGTAGTAGTTGTACGATGATTTCGTGAGTGAGATTGATGAAATTAAGATGGAAAACTTGGATAATGGGATAGTTCACTAGTTTTAATATTCATCTAAGGATTCCATTAATGTTTTGGAGCTTTAGGAAGATACTACTACTCTGGGGATACCAAAGCATAATAAAAAGGCTAGTATTGATGAGATATTGGTATGAATGGAAGTCATGGATAAGTTTGAAATATATCTCATTAAAAAGGATCAAGATAGCCTTCAAAATTATCTTATCCAATTTGATCAAAGTTAAAAACACTAGCTTGATGACCTCATGCATCAAGAAGAGAAGACTGAATAAGTAGTGGTTCTAGATGATAAGGAGGACAAAGATGATTGGAAAATAAAAATGAACCTCTTTCAAGATCTTGACGATCTTTTCCAAGTTGACAATCAAGTGCTTTAGAAGGTGGATAAAAAGTTTCCCATGGAGGACAATGACCAAGATTAGATATAATATACATAACTCCTTGATGAGATTGAAGAACTTAGAGCCAAAAAGAAGCCCAGTCTTATTTAAGACACCATCTAGATTAAAGAGGTAATTTTTGTTGAACCATAATTATATGTAATGGTTAAGGATCCATATGAAGAAATTGAGACTATCTTGATGCACATAGTTGACCTATTTGGAGTTTATTGGTTCTCATTAAACATCATGATAAAGAAGTTGATAGATGAAATAAATAATAAGTAGGCATAAAGACCAAGAGTAAAAAAACTACATGCCTCATTCAATTCCACACCTCATGATGTAGTAAGGTTGTCAAAATTTCCTTTTGATCTGTGAAGAAAGGTACCTATAGTTTTAAGTTATACATAATTAGAGTAGTTTGGATAAATTCCTCCAAGTAATGTTCAAGAAAATTTATTTATTGTCCCTATTTTATTCTAGGTTAGTTTTTAGAAATATTTTCATTGATGTCAAAGGTCTAGCATTGGTGATAAAGGCCTCATTGCATTTAATGGTGTTTTTAATATTCATATCTTGGCTAATGTGTGTTAATATTTATTTAATATTAACCAATATATTTTTTGTTACATTTAAGTCAAAAGAGGGCCCATGGAGAAGTCAAAGAGTCATGGGGTAAATAAAAAAGAAGAATGGGATGCATTTTCTCATGAAGAGTCATCTTGAGGAATTCCAAGAGTCTCCATATGAAGACAAAATAGGGTATGGTGCATATTTCCATGAAGGGACACTTTGAGGAATAGGAAAAGTCACCAAGATAAAGACAAAAGATGAAATTATGCATTTTATTATGAAGGGTCACCATGTGAATTTTCAAATGCAAGGATATAAAGGGTCATGCAAGTTTTGTGCCATTTTCCATGAGGATTAAAGGGTCACAAAGGGTGAATGCCAAAGGTAATTTGGAAAGCTATAAATAAAGGGTTGAGAATCCATTTGTAATATGTGAAAAAGATCATGGTCTGTAATTGTTATATCTAGCTTAGAAGATTAGAGGAGATAAATGAAAGAGATATAGTAATATGCTATCATTTGTTGAAAAAGAAACATTGAGAGATAGTTGTGTGGTATACATAATAGGGGTTGGTGCTCTTGTGGGTTTGTGCTCATGAATAGTTCTTATGTTGGTACTCAACAAAGGGGTTGGTTCTCTTGCAAGTTATTGCTTATGAATTTTTTAGTTTGAGTTGGTGCTCATTGATATACTTGAGATTATTCTCTATGGTTTTTTCTATATTAGGTTTCCACATTAAAATTTTGTGTCTCTCTCTCTCTTGTGTGGTGTTTATTGTTTTATTTTTATTGCATATCTTGAATGTATGGTAAAGTAGAATTTGATTAAGTGAAATTTTATAATATATATGATATACTAATTCACCCACCTCTCAGTATATCCCATGCTTAACATATGGTATCATAGCATGTTCCTTTTGAAAAAGTTTTACAGCTTAAAGGTAGATTAGGGAAAACATGATGGATAGATCACATGAAGGTTTCTATACAAATTAGGCACCTTTGTTTGATGGGAAAAAATATGATTTTTGTAACATAAGGATGAGGACTTATTTGATGGCCCTTGGATTTGACATTTGGAAAGCAATAATGGAGGAATATGAAGAGCCACAAATACTTGTAACTACTCTGATGAAAAAGAAGGCAATTGAAAATAATGTTAAAGCTTTAAATGCTATTTTATGTGGTTTATGTGAATCATAATTTTTTAAAGTTATGAAATGTAAATTTGCTCATGAAACTTGGGTAAAGCTTGAGAATATTCACAAAGGTGATGGAAAGGTACAGTAATCAAAGCTTCAAAATTTCAAAAGATAGTTTGAGAGTTTTAAAATGGAAGAAGAAGAAGAAAATATATCAAGTTACCTTTTACAAGTTGATCAAATAGTTAATCAGATTCAAGGTCTTGGATAAAATCTAGAAGAATCAATCATGGTACAAAATGTTTTGAGATCTCTACCATTGAGATATGAAACACAAGTTTTTTTAATTGAAGAGATGAATAATTTAGCCAAGATAAATATGGATGAGCTACATGGTATTCATAAGACATATGAGATGTGAATAGAACAAGAGAAACCCTCAAAAAGATAAGTTACTTTTAAAACATCAAAGAAAGAGAAGGCTAAGATTCAAGAATAAAGTGATAGTTCTAGTGATGATGAAGATGAAAATGAATCTTTATTCATTCACAAGACAAAAAAGGGCATAGGTAAATATCAAGGAAAATTACCTTTTAAATGTTTTAATTATAGAAAGATTGGACATTTTGCAATTAAGTGCCCAAATAAGGGTAATGGTGATGATGAAGAAGGAAAGTATACATACAAGAAGAATTTTAAATTAAAATTCAAGAAGGGAATTGAGAATAAGAGTTTTTATTCTAAATATCTTAGCTCAACCAAAGATAGTGGAGTCAATGATTCAGGAAGAAGAAGAGATTCTATTCATTTCCATACATGAAGATGCCTCTACAAGCAAAAGTATAGATGATCAAGAATAGAATAGGATAAATATGAAGTTATTCTAGAAGGATAACTCATTTTTGCCTTATAATAGTTAAAATCTCTTGAGAAGAAGAATTAAATATTGAAGCTCTAGATAGCGAAAAATGAAAAGGAGTCAAAGGAAACAATTGAAGATCTACAAACACACTTTGAAGAAGCCAAGAAGAATGAGAAAGATCTAATGGCATTTTGAAAAAAATAAGTGAAGAATGTGAAAGTTATGTTATTGAAATTGCTTCTTTAAAAGAATATCTTGAGAAAACAAATAAAGCAATTAATGATAGAGCAACCAATGATTCAAAATTTGAGAATAATACTAATATGTTGCATAATATATTAGAAAGTCAAAGATCAATGTCAGATAAGATAGGTATCAGATTTTAAAAAGAAAAAGGGGATGACACTACTTTCATAGATAAGTTTAACACAAAAAAAGGAAAGAGCTATGATGAAGCTCTTAAAAAAAAGGAAATAAAAAGGGAAGAAGTTAAGAATACATAGGACATCTCAAACAAATCAGGATGGAAGGAACAGAGCTACAAAAGGAAATCAAGTTAGAGATACACAAATAGGTCCTATTTTTATGGTTATTTTTTATTGTAATGGATATGGTCATAATAAAATAGAATGTCAAAAAAGGGTTAACAATTTTAGAAATAAGGAGGACACTCATGTAGAGTCAATCAGAAGCCAAAACTCTTTTGCTCCTCTATCATACTTTAATGAAGAGGCCATAATATGTTACAAGTGAAATAACTTGAGACACATATCTTGGTATTGTAGAAGCATGTTTGAGTCAGTCAAGAAGGACCAGAGTTTCAAGGCTCCATTCATTAAGAATAAAGTTTAGATAGGTTCATGGCAAAAAAAAATAACTTGAAAAATCTATATTGGTACAGATAGCTTTGCATGCAAGAAATTAAGAAAATCCATGGTTCATTGATAGTGGATATTTGAGGTACATGATAGGAGGCAAGATCAAGTTTATAACCTTAAATAAGATCAATGGTGGCATAGTGAAATTTAGAGATAATACTACTACCAAAATTGCTAGAAAAGGTACACTAATTTTGGATAATGGTATAACTAAAACTAAAAATATTTTGTATGTAAAAGGTATTAAAAATAATATTTTGAGTGTAAATCAAATTTGTGATCAATGGCATGCACTAAAATTTTATGTAGAAGGTTTTAAAATTAAGAGAAAAGATTCATATGTATTGGTTGAAGATGCTCAAAGAACAGACAATAATTTGTATATGTTATCAGACATCAAAGGTTAAAGATGTTGTTTGAATCAGATTGAATAAAGTTAACTATGGAATAGGAGAATGGGATACATAAATTTTAACAATATTGTGAACATCAGTAAGAAGTAAGTAGTCAAAAATCTTCTAAAGATTACAAAGCCATCCAGCATGCTTTATGAACCTTGTCAGCATGGGAAGCAAGCCAGAAGGTGGTTCAAAACAAAAGAATACTCAACCACTTAGATGTTAGAGCTTGTTCACAATAATTTGTGTGGACCTATGAGAACTCAAAGTACTCAAGGTGATAAATATTTCATGTTACCTATTGATGATTTTTCATGTATGACTTGGGTAATGTTTTTAAATAAAAAATTAGAAGATTTCAAACATTTCAAAGCATTTAAAGTATTGGTTGAGAATGAAACCAATTTGAAGACAAAATACCTAAGATTAGATCAAAGAGGAGAATTCAAGTTAGATTAGTTTATTGATTTTTGTGAATACCATGGAATAAAGAGACATTATTCAATAGCCAAATCTCCATAGCAAAATGGAGTAGTTAAATAAAGAAACAAAATAGTTTAGGATATGGTGAGGATAATGTTAAATGAATCCAAGATACTAGATAAATATTAGAGAGAGGCAGTTGCTACAATAGTGTATATTTAGAATAGATCATTATTGAGAGTTAATAGTGATAAGACTCCTTATCATCTATGGAAAGACAAACTTGCTATAGTTGATTATTTTTGAGTTTTTGGTAGTAGATGTTTCATAAAAAGAATCGATAAAAAAACTCGGTAAGTTTGAATCTAGAGAAGATGAAGGTATATTTCTTAGCTATTATTGTAAAATTAAAGCTTTTAAATGTTATAATAAAGTTGAAAGTGTAAGTGTTAGGATAGAAGAAGATAAAGCACACAGAATCAGTGATCAAATAGACATTCCTAAAATCATTGAAGAGGAAGATTTTGAAGAATCAAATGAAGATGATAAGGAGAAAAAGGACACCAAAACCCCATCCAAATATTTCCAAATAAATCATAATGAAAGTGACATCATCAAGGACATAAATAAAGGAATTCACACTAGAATAATGATGGTAAGTGAATCTAAGCAAGTTAATTTCTCTTTGTTATCCAAAATTTAGCCTAGAACTTTTTTAGAAGCTAGACATGATAAGCATTGGGTTAAGGAAATGGATGAATAATTAAATCAGATAGAAAATAATGATGCATGGGAATTAGTGCCTAGACCAAAAGACCACAATGTGATAGGAACAAAATGGGTTTACATAAATAAGTTGAATGAAAATGGAGAAGTGACAATGAATAAAGCAAGATTAGTATGTAAATAATATCCTCAAATTTAGGGAATATATTTTGAAGAAAATTTTGTACCGGTGGCAAGGCTAGAGGTGATTAGAATGTTTCTTTCATATGCAGTATTTAAAATTTTCAAAGTATTTCAAATAGGTGTTAAATATACCTTCCTAAATGGGAATCTAGAAGAAAGGTATACATTGAGCATCCTAAGGGATTTATTCTTTCAAATATTAGTAGCCATGCATGTATATTGAAGAAAGCAATGTATGGATTGAAACAAACTCCTAGAGATTGGTATGCAAGACTTAATAAATACCTGTAGGATTAAGGTTTGAAGAGAGAATTTGCTAACAATAATATCTACATCAAAATAGAAAGTGATCATCAATTGATTGTTGTGGTATATGTTGATGATATCATTTTTGGAGGAAAATTTGAAAAGATGACAAAATATTTTTTTGATAATATGCAAAAAGAATTTGAGATGTCTATGCTTGAAGAATTATAATTTTTCTTAGGATTGCAAATATTTCAGTCAGATATAGGAAATTTCATATCTCAAAGTAAATATGCCAAGGAAATGTTAAATAAATTTGGCTTTGAGGATTGTGCACCAGTTGGAACACATATGAGTACAAGAAATAAGGTGAGCAAGGATGAAGATTCACCTTTTTTAGATCAATCTTTGTATAGATATATGATTGGTAGTCTTTTATATTTGATAGCATCGAGGCTAGACATCATGCATGTAGTAGGTATGGTTGAAAGATATCAATTATCTCTATAAAATAGTCATGTTTATTTGGTGAAGAGAATATTAAAATATATCAAGGGAACATTAGATTATGGATTTTGGTATCCCACAAGTAGATATTTCACTTTGGTTATTTATATAAATTTAGATTGGGTAGGTTGTTTGGATGATAGAAAGAGTGTAAGTGGAAGAGCTTTCCTCCTCAGTTATAACTTAGTATCCTGGCTAAGTAATAAGGAAAACTTGATATCACTTTCTATATCGAAATCAAAATATATTGTAGCATTATTATGTTGTACTTAAGTACTTTGGATGAAGAAAAGTTTGGAAGATATCAAGGTAAAATATGATGAACCTATTTCTATTATTTTGTGAAAACACAAGTGTTATTAATATTTCAAATAATCTAGTGATGAATTCAAGAATAAAACATATTCCCATCATATATCACTTCTTGAGAGAGCAAGTTGTTGATCAACAGGTTAAGATGGAATATATCAGTACTACAAAGTAGATTGTAGATATTTTCACAAAGGCACTACCAAAAGACACATTTGAGTGTCTATGGAAAAAGTTAGGAGTAATTTATTGTAATTCCTACCATTAAGGATCAACATCAATTGAGGGGGAGCTAAGTGTTAGCTATAGGATAGGCCCTTTTCCATTGATGTCAAAGGGGGAGAAGAATAGAAATAGGTACAAGTATAGGTACATGTGTATAAATAGGCGTAGAAATAGGTACAAGGAATAAGTACAAGTTGCTATAGTAAGGGGGAGGTATCATATGTTTTTTAGATGGTAGTATGTATAGGTTGACATGTGTAGTACAAGTTTTAGGATGTGGTAGTTTTTATTTGAGGTTTCCATCAATGACAAAGAGGGAGATTGTTGTAAATATTATCATTGATGTCAAAGGTGTAGCATTGGTGATAAAGGCCCCATTGCATTTAGTGTTGTTTTTAATATTTATATCTTGGATAATGTGTGTTAATATTTATTTTATATTAATGAATATATTTTTGGTTGCATATAAGTCAAAATAGGGCCCATGGAGAAGTCAAAGAGTTACAGGGTAAAGACAAAAGAGGAATGGGATACATTTTCTCATGAAGAGTCATATTGAGGAATTTCAAGAGTCACCATATGAAGATAAAATAGGGTATGGTGCATTTTTCCATGAAGGGACACTCTGAGGAATATGCAAAGTCACCAAGATAAAGACAAAAGAGGAAAAGATGCATTTTCTTATGAAGGGTCACCATGTGACTTTTCAAATGTAAGGATACAAAGGGCCATGCAAGTTTCATGCCATTTTCCATGAGTATTGAAGGGTCACAAAGGGTGAATTCCAAAGGTCATTTGGAAAGCTATAAATAAAGGCTTAAGAATCCATTTGTAATATGGAAAAAAGATCATGGTTTGTAATTGTTATATCTAGCTTAGAAGATGTTGGTGCTCAATAAAGGGGTTGGTGCTCTTGCAAGTTGGTACTTGTGAATTTTTTAGTTTGAGTTGGTGCTCATTGATATAGTTGAGATTGTTCTCTATGGTTTTTCCCATATTGGGTTTCCACATTAAATTCTCTCTCTCTCTCTCTCTCTCTCTCTCTCTCTCTCTCTCTCTCTCTCTCTCTCTCTCTCTCTCTCTCTCTCTCTCTCTCTCTCTCTCTCTCTCTCTCTCTCTCTCTCTCTCTCTCTCTCTCTCATGTGGTGTTTATTTTTTAGTTTTATTTCATATCTTGAATTTATGGTTAAGTGGAATTTGATTAAGTTAATGTTTATAAGATATATGATATACTAATTCACCCCCCCTCTCTTAGTATATCCTATGCTTAACATTAGTTTAATTTCAATAAGTTCCTTGGGGCACTCTATCTTGTTTTTCTCCTTTTGGTCTTTGTATTATTTCAAGGGTTATCTAAGAGGGGAAGTTGGTTTTAGATCTAGGTCAATATATTAAACTAAAGTAAGAGACTCCATGCTAAATGGAATAGATAAGGCTAATGATTTATTTTGTCCAAGCATAGAAGGTATGATTCCCTATGAGTCACCATAAATTTTGGCCATTTTATCCCATATACCAACCTTTAGCCTGGTTCCAACAGATGAACAAAATTCTAAATGGGATGATTGGATCAAAGGCTTAGAAAAGGGCTAATATTACAAAGTAAAAAATACCAATGGATTTACATGGTGGTCATAGCATTTATGGTATGAACCAGGTTGCACAAACCTTATAAATTAATCATAACCTTAAAGGAATGGTGAAAATATGTATTGTGTAAGATTAAGGACCAGACCATCACTAAGATGTCACACATGAACACACAAACTAAGTCACTTGTGAATTTTATAAATGCACCCCATAAATATTGATGAGCCAAAGTATTATAGTGCCATGAATTCATTTTTGCTAATAACATCCTCTAAAAATTTCATTCCTGCACGAGTTCTCTAGCTCAAGTTATAAAGCTTCAAAGTTATACATGTAGGATGGGACATTTTCACAAATGTCAAATTTAAGCTCAACATTTGGGTTCAAGGATCAATTTTTGTGTGGATGTCAATGATGGTCATGTGAATGTCAAATCAAAGGCACATAAACATCAAATTTAAGACATGGTAAATAACCATTATGGTTCAAAATTCTAAAGACATTCAAACATCAAATACATTTGCATGGATGTCAAATATGGGCACATAGATGTTAAAATTGGACCTGATGAATTAGGTATTTGTGTTCAAATTGTGAGCCTAATAAAATATGATGGTTTGCATTTCATCACACATCATGATCCAATGGTGTGAGTGAAATTCAAGGGGTTAGAGGATCTAGATCAAGGGCTTGCATTGCATCATACACCTCAATCCAATGGTGTGTAAGAGGTCAGAAAAGTCAACATCTAATAGCAAGGATCTATGGGCCCAATAATAATAAAGATAACTAGTCATAATTTGATTGGTCTGAGTAAGTTTTTGATGGACAAAGTTAAGCCAAGGATAAGTTTCTAACTACAAGTAAGCAAGTCCTAAAAAGGGTCATCCCATCACCATTAGAGCTCATTTGAATGCTAGGGATAAAACATAGGCATGCATTCAGGTTTAAATAACATAAAGGGACAACCATTAAGGTTAAATGTGGACCTATGATTTATATTTATGGTATGTAAGGTTTATTTTATAATTGTGTTCACCATATTTTAAAGCAGGACATATCCATATAATGAGATTTTGGTTCCTAAAAAGATAAAATGAGTCTTTTTAGACCTGATTGGAATCTATAATGAGGCTATGTAGTCTATAGTTATAAATCAATATAATTAATATAGTAAAACTAATAATCTAGATTGTGTTTTCATCTATAGAATAGACCTATGATCTAGATATAGAGATATAGCAAATATGTGATTAATGCAAAGGGTCTCATCTATCGACATGGCTCTATCAATGACAAAATAGGTACTAACTACCATTCATGGCATGGCTCTGTCAGTTTCAAGATTTGAGGATTTTGTCCTCATGAATAATTCAAGAGGGTTTAAGGTCCCAAAGTGGCAAATTGGTGGTTGAAAAATTAGTTAAGAGCATTGATTACATTCAAAGAGACTTTGCCATCATGCATAAGAAACCCTTATCTTATGTTAAGATCTCTTAGCTAATGAGAGGATCTTGAAGGTTATTAGAGTAAATTGAGGTCTATTTGTTGATCAAGATTAGTTCATTACAAGATGGCATTCATGTAGAAAGTAATCAATGAGCTTCTACCACATGACTAGTATCCTCTCTCCACTCTATGATGCATTGTTCCCATCTTTATCTCTCCCTTTATGATATATATAGAAGCTTTAGAGCCTAAAATTATCCCTCTATTCCCTCTCTTATGCATGAATAAACACTAACAAGATTGAGCTTGTAACCTCTTGGGATGAATACAAGACTATTTTTTAGATTTCATTATTTTAGTATAGTGTGTATATGTTAGTTTGATTTACATATGTGGTATAAATATCTTCTTTTTCAAGTCTTGATCTCACCTAGTTGATAGTTTTTTTTTAGATTATGGTAAAAGCAAGTTTTGAAGGGGCCCCAAAACCCTAGTACAAAGAAAAAAGATAGAGCAACCAAAACACAGACAAAGTCTAAAAACTACTACAAGGAAGTAGCAAAAACAGGTTTTAAATGGACCTGAAACCACCGAAAAGACAATCGGTCACAACCCAAAAAAATAGAGATCTGGCACCACCTTAGACATAGGAAGACAACAAGAAAACAAAGAACTAGACCAGATTCTTTACCAGCAAGAGGAACCAGATTATTCATCCAGTTCCAATATCATTTTCATTATTTCTTTTTCTTTCAAAACAGTATCCTGGATAGTGGTTTCCACCAGCATTGCTCCTTTTTGTGTTACCTTCTTTCTAGTACTTTGTCTCATTCTTTTGCTGGGTCCCTCCAAAGCTTTAGTCTCCTCACTAGCTCTTTTACCAATATTGATAGCAGCAGCACAAATATTGGACGTAGCTTCCTCCATTTTCATTCTATTGTCCTTAATTAGTTCTCGGAGGTTTTTATCATAGGCTTTGAGCTTGGCTGGGATCTCTCCTATCTGATTATCCATATTGTTGATTTTGTTCCATACCTCTTTCAGGGTATCTTCCATTGTTTCCACTTTCATTTTGAGGTTCATAACCTCCCTGCACATCCAAGAATAAAATTGAGAAGATGCCCCTACTTTGCAATTAACCCAGTTCATTGGAGTATGTGTTTCATCATTCAGTTTTTTCCCCCTCCATTCCTCAAAATTTTTATTAGGAATGTTCCTGTCTTCTTTAGTGATATCTTCTCGACCCTTATGTTCTTGCTCTTTAATTCCATTTTGAATTTCCATTTGCATATCTTGGTTATCATCTTGCCCTGTGGTTTCCTTTTCGTTCTTTGATGCTGGGTCCTCAACAGGGTCATCCTGGACAAAATCAGACTCTACCTCTTTCTGGTTTTCCTCAGTGTCTTCAGTTCTATTTGCAAAATCCTCCTCTGTATTGACATCATATTTTTCATTCTTCTTAGGACATTCTTCATCCTCATTAGATTTTGTAGCCTAACTTTTAGTTCCTTCTTCTTCCTCCAAGTTTTCCTCACTGGGTTTATCAATACTCTCCCGCTCTATATCTTCTTCTACAATCTGCTTTTTAGTACTATGGAACTTGATTTTGCCTTTCTTAGTAACACATTCACTCTTTTTGTTCCCCGACTCCTTGTTTTTCCCCTGTTTAGGATTCTTAACCATAGCATTATTCTTACAGTAGCCTTCGATTAACAGAATAAGGCCTTCATGATGGATAGGGCGTGTTTCCTTTTTCCTATGAGCATATAAACTTTGGACCAAGGAGAAACATAGATAAAAGGGAAAAGACAAACTAACATTGTGCCTGAAATGGTTAAGGAAGAAAAAGTGGAATTTGTGCACACGCTTACTTCTTCCGTCCAGAATGAAGTACTCCCTTATGCAGCTTAAGACATCCCTCCATATCCATTTAATCTGATCCAATTCAAATAAATCCCCATTCTTGACCAGTTTCTACTCTTCCACTTCCGTTTTGGGGAACCTACAGAAGGCCTCATTCGAAATGCTTGTCTGTTTGGAGAATTTGAGTCCATCGGTAGGCAGCCCAGTAACCTCAGCTATAAAATCCTTTGTTAAGTTCACTGTGACACCATGCAGGGTGACCCTTTCATCCTTCCAATTTTTGAAAAAAGCCATAGTGATATGCGGTTTCGATCCATGAAGTCTTTCCAAATAGCTCGCAACTTTTCCTTTCTGCAAAATTCTCCAGACTTCATGTTTTTCTTTCCATTCATCACAGCTCTTAGGTTCCTGTTTTTGAGGTTCTCCCTTCCTTTCGCTTGCCATATTCATTTTCTTAGAACCCCAATTTCTAAGGTCATTGCAATAATCCCATCTATTGCCGAGTTGATAGGAAAATCAGCTTTGATTGTGCTTATTCAGGATCCTCTTCTCTCTCTTGAGGGCATTACTCTTTAATGATTATTGTCCTTTCCCTGCACTGCCACTCCTCCTACTAATATTATTTCTTATACACTTTGATCTTTCCTTCCTTTGCATGGGTTGCATCATGAAGAATGAGCGCCCTCAAATCCACATTCTTTACTAATGTTTCATGCCACCTCACTGTTTGACCAGTCCAGACTGCACAATTAGCTAGCCAATCTGCAACACCATTGGCTTCAAGATAGGTGTGGGTAATGATCACTTCTTCAAATTTTTTAATTAAAGTTTTCATCTCCATTACCTTATTCTCTATGGTCCAAGACACAGTATTTATATTGTTCACCTAGTTGATAGTTAATCTTCTTATTTAGGTCATGTTTAGTGTTCAAATATCTTTTGATCGAAGCTGACATGTGGATGCATTGACTGGTTAGTGTCTTGCATTAGACCTCTTCATCACTTCCCTCAACTTTTGATCATTTGGTGAACCTCTACATGAAATAATTATGCATGATATATTCTTGGAGTCCTATATATAGTCTTTTTCTTTTCTCATTAATGTTTAATAGGAGCTCAAATGTATTGGATCAACCATATTTTAGGTACATCACCATTATTAGCCTAGGTTTGCATTTTAATTTATATTTTTCTCCCTTTTCCTTGGTCATTAGTAGGTTTTAGTAATGTAAATGAGATAAAATGATGTATCTGAGGATGTATAATCTTTAAAAATCCTAGAGGTCTAACCCCATTATAGGATTCCCATAGCCTAGGATCAATCCCATGTTGAGCTAGATTTGGGTAGAAGACCTGAATAACCCCTTACCCAACTAGGGTGTAATCTAGACCTCTAATAGACATATTGAATTTATGTTTTAAGGAAACAAAATAAATTACCAATGAATATCAAAACATTATTAGAGTCCAAATCTATAGTAGGTTCTTAATAGAGCAACTATTCAGAAGAGGTGTGGGCTAGTAATTTACATGATTGATTATTCTATATGTACCATATACTGACCAAGATGTGCATCTCAAAATCAGTAAGAATAACCATATAATATACCTTACTATTTCCTTTTTCCATTTACCTTTCCATTTTAACTTTCCATTCATCTTGTCATTGTTTCATACCTTGCCATTCACCTTAACTTATCATTTAGGGGCAACCCTATTACCATTATAGCCAATTTCCCTCTAACCATCTTCCTTTTGTTGTACCATATTCCATCCTACCATACCTTCACTATTGACTAAATCATGTATTTATTATCCCTACCCAACCCTTTTGACCATGATTCCATTAGTTCTTTCAGTACCTTCCATGAGGGGATTCTAATCTAGTTTTATTAGTTTTAAAATTTTGTGTATAAATGATAGTCTATGAAAGTAATATGACAGTGGATCTCACAAGTTATTTTTCATTTATGTTTGACTGGTGACACTACTTATAACCTCATATGGTCAAATTAGTATCCCACCCCATTTTTCTAATTATAACCATGTATGGGAAAATTATTAGTATAAACCTATGTCATTGTTTCCTAATTATAACTGTCTATGGGAAAATTAAGAACAACACCTTTACCATATATTGTCACATCACCTTACCATTATTATTCTTATTTAACTTATCATTTGCCTCAATTTTTTGAACTTGTTATTACTTAGTTAGATCTCACCACCTTTTGTATGGGAAGAACTTGTTGTGACTTGAAGTCCTAATGGGACTATGTAGATGATGCTTGATTCAAGTTTAGGTTAGTGTAGTTCCCCTTTTCTATATGATATCACGATTTTATGAGTAACCTAAGCCACACTCTCATCATTTTATGATTTTGACCATTTAGTATCTCATAATTCCTAATCGGGTTGAGATTCTTAAAAAAATCCAAAAACATTCTAAAACTGGATTACCATCTCTTAAAGATATATAAAACCTCAAAAACCATAAACATGTGTCCTATTTCAACCTAGTCAATCATCCTCAATCCAACCTAATATGACAAATCCATTGTTAGTTCTAATCCATTCCACAACCATTAGGTGTGTGACATTCCCTTTGCATGTCTCCTTACTTGGGGGCACCTCTTATTTATCATTCCATTGAGTTGTCACATGTAAATATTGACTTGGTTGATGATAAAATGTTTTTTTTTGTTTTTTATTTCATGTTTTCTATGTGTTTTTCTAATTAGTTATTTATTATTTGTGTGTTTGCATATTTTTTTACTTTCATTGTTGTGCCTTGACTTAGTCTATATTAATTCATTGGGTGATTCCTTTCACATTATTCTTGAGTCTATACATATTCATATGTCAACATTGTCATCATGGTTTTTATCATTGGTGCATTATTTTCAATTATTTATTGGATTAAAAGTCAGTCTGTATGCATATTTAAGCTAAAGTTCTCATGGTGTTCTATCATGATGCCTAACATCATGTGCTACATCAAAAATTAGCTCAATAAAACTTACAAGCAATAGATCCATAAAAAATTCTCCTTGGTAACCTTGGTAAATCATCCCACCCTCCTTGATCAAATCAAACCCTTGACCATTCTAGTTATATTAATTCTAATAAGGATGAGCATATCTACATTGTTAGGTATGACCAAATCATTAACATTGATCAATTATTTATTATTCCAATCATATATTTCATCATTTTATGCATCCTCATGTGCTTGGTTGTTTGGATATTCTTCATTCATTAGAACATTGCATCTATGTGTGTACCTGCTCATCTTTAATATGTATGATAGATTATATCTTTGAGTCATGCTTGTTAATGTACCTTACTGGGGTAAAAATAATAATTATTCAATCCAATTCATCTTAATTATTATAACCACCTATGGGAAAATCATTATTTTGACTCATCCACCCTAATGGAGCATGTGCTTATGCCACTGATTATAACTTCCTTTGGGAAAATCAATGTATCAAACTTTTTTACTAATTATAACTACCTTTAATATTTTCCCCTATTTTGGAAGATGTTACAACCTATAGGAATAGTAAAACATTCCCAAATAATGTAATAGGTTATTAATAAATGAATAAGGTAAGATTGAAGAAAAAGCTCCAAAATTTTTTTGAGAATCCTATAATGATGCCCCATAAATGGATTTTACAACACATATAATTGATGGATGGTCCCTCAAAAAGAAGAAAGAAGAATGAAATTATCTCATGGGTGAGATTAATCCAATTGAGATAATGTTAGCATATTCATTTAATTAAATTATTATTTTTTAAATAAATTAATATGCAAACATTATCTCAATTGGATTAATCTCACCCATGGGATAATTTCATTCTTCTTCTTTCTTCTTTTTTAGGGACCATCCATCAATTATATGTGTTAGCCACTCCCTCGATGGGGAATCATTATAGGCTTTTCAAACATTTTTTGGAGCTTCTTCTTTAATCTTACCTTATTCATTTATTAATGTCCTATTTCATTATTTGGAAATATTTTAATATAAATATATGTTGTAACATCTTCAAAAATAGGGGAAAACTATAGACACCTAAAACTGGCCACAACTAGATTCCAATTGAACTTCAAATTGATTCCTACCAACCATTGAAAATTAATCATAGGAATTATTGAATGTCTCAAATATGCTTGAGAATAATTCATCAAAGTTATAAATCATGTTGAGATATCCATAATTGGGGTATCCTACCATATTCAACAATAACGTCTCACAGATTCATCCCTAATCACCTTATGGCTTCACAATTGTCAATTTGGCCTATGGACGTATTAAGTGGGGCAGTTTCACACTTAAATCAAATATTGGAAGAGATAAAAGGCCAATATAATTAAATTAACAAAATAAATAAGATTAAATTCCTAGTTGAATTATCCATTTTAAATTAATGAATATCTAAAAAAATGAAATTAAAAAATTAAAAATATCCTAACCTTTCATCATTGCTTTTATGAGTTGTCAAGCTCTTTGAAAATATCCCAAAATATCTAAAAATTACACATCATAATTAATTTATAACTATTAACTTAATTAGAGTTATATTTAATTCATATAGGTTTATTTTAAACCCATTACAAGCCTAAAATCAACCTTAACTCACCTTGGGTGAGAGTTAATTCCTAGGGCTATAAATACAAGGACATACATCTTCATTATTAAGTTTGGATATTGTAGAGTTATTGTGCAAGATTTGTTCCATAAGACTTATTCAAGTAGTGTTACCATGACCAAATCTTAAGATAAACAACATAAAAGACAAGGTTATAAGGATATAAGGAAGAAAATAACCTTTATTGATGAATACTTATTGATGCACAAGCCATTCAATAAAGCTATTTGGATTTCCCAAAGAAGGTAAAAGAGTTATGCCTTTTATGTTTATGTTGTAATTTCATTTAGTTTTTGTTACCTAATCTATCCCTAATGTCTAGGATATAGGTGTTAGGAATTTAGTGTGCTCATTTCATTGGTTTTATGAGACTAACATAAGACTAACCTTTCTTATCTATAAAATTATTAGCTCACACAAAAGGTAGTGAGATCTGACTGGGTAACAACAAGTTCACAAAATTAAGGCAAATGACAAGGAAAATGAGAATAGTAATGTTAAGCTGATGCAAAAATTCATGGTAAAGGTGTTGTTCCTAATTTGAATTTCATTTCCATGGATATATAAAAGGTAGATCCCACATTCATCAATTTTAAGGGCATCCTCTAGTATGAAAAGATACTCTACTTAGTATTGAATGTGGTCTTAAATTTATCACACTCCTAAACTAGTACCTTGATATATCTTGAGTATCCATCCAATAGTGAAAACCTCTTTGCACATATGACTATTTTCATAATTTAATCCATTAGTGGGAGGGGGTAGTGATCCTTCAATAATGTTTTGTTTAAATCCTTAAAGTCCATGCACATTCAGTTTTCTCCATTCTTCTTTTGAACTAGGAATAAATTATCCACCCATGAATAATGTTTGATTACAAATATTATATTTGCCTCTATGATATTTGAGATATATTTTCTCATTAAGGGATCAATCTTGGGGTTTGCTAGATTTTGATTTTTCCTGACTGGATTGGTGTTGGGGTCAAGCACAATAGTATGTTGGGCTAATCCTGGGTTAAATACATTAGGGTCTTGATAGATCCATGTGAATATATCATCATATCTTATATTTAGTTTGATGAACTCTTTTATTTTAGATAAACACATCTTACTAACCTTTAAGATCTTGTTATCAGAGATTGTTACTTAAATATTTTCTCTATAACCATCACATGTCTTCCCTCACCCTTGAACTAGTCATCATAATTGAATATGATTTCTAATGTGACTAGTCCCATGGAAAGCTTGTTGATTTTTAGTTGAATGATTTGATATTCATATTAGGCTTGGAGACATGATTTATTCTTGGCATAAAAGTCAACTTCATATTATAGGAAGTGAATAATTTTTTCATCACTTTCAAACACTTTCCAATTGATTGCATTGTCCAAGACTATCGATATGACCACAATTTTTATGATCTACTTTAAATAATTTTCTATATTGTAGGAGGTTATATTTTTAACCCATAGTTATGATCCTATTAACATCATCATTATATGCCCTTAGTATAGAACATACGTTTAAAACATCAAATGTTTTGATTATATCCCATGCCCTTTGCTTGTAAACTTTTAGCAAACTACTCTTGGACATATTATTTTCTTTAATGTTTATGACTAGTTAATTATCCCCAAATACATGGAATATTTCTATGCCTTTATTTTGTGCTAATTGAAGACCCTTGATCAATGCCTCATATTTAGTGACATTGTTTATGTAGCTAAAATTCAACCTGAATGCATGGAAATATTTTTCCTTTTGGGGTAATATCATTACCACACAAACCCCTATGACATTTTTTCGTTAGAATCCAACAAAATATAACTTCCATATGCCTTCAAGATCCTCTTGTGCCTTTATGATACTTGGAAACAATGTGTCCTCTTTGAGAATGTAGTATGTACCTAGCCTTGTTTCTTTTATGGTATTATATAATTCAAACTCACATTACTCATACACACATTCATCAAGAAGTTATTTGGGATCCCTTCAAGGGATATATTAGTCTCATGGAGAATTGAATCTCCTTTTGGTCAAACATGTTGTTTTTCATATCTACTATGATGATGTGGGTTTTATGCACACTAGTCTTATAACAAGGTAGCCTCTAACATTTTAAGATCTCAATGGAGGTAAACTCCACTCTAGGGAAGAAGTTGCATCTATGAAATCTTAAAAACTAGGTGATGTAATAGCAAATAAGGCATGCAGGTTGTTAACAAAGATTGTGAACATAGGGGTGCTATCTAAAAAGGAAGTAAAATCTATATGAGTTGGTCATTTTATGGTTACTTAATCTAGAGTGGGAAGGTTTCAAAATAAACTCAATATGAGGGATGGGTAGAGTATAAAATAAATATTATATGGCTTAAGTAATCACCTCTCAAGTTGGCTTTTAAGTGGACAAGTGTTTTCAAAACCTATGTCTATTGCTACAAGTTATTTCACACACAGTCAAATGTGGTCCAACATTATAAGATAATCTTGATATGGGAAACTCACATGCCTCAGTCAAAGGTTGTTAATTTTAAAGTAGTTATTGCACACTCTTAATAATGAGATTATGGATCAATATTAGTGAGGTATATATGATATTTATTTCACATGCAAATAAAATTACATCAAATGAAAACACCTCTACACACTTAAGAATGTGAATTAGTCAACCTACTTTCTAATAACCAGTTTAATTTTTTAATCATTAAATAGCTATTGCACATCTAAGACTATCATATCAATCATAATAAGAAATAATTATTTCACATATTTTGTACACTAAGAATTTTTGAATCATACAACCAAAATAGATAAGCCTAATTACACAAATATTGGAAAGAAAATACACAAACACATAAGTTGACAATCAAAATTAATTTTGCTCTTGTATATTGAAATATTCTAAACCTTTACAATTGTGTGTTACATGTGTTTAAATATGCTTGGGAAAGGATCTTGTCAATCTCCAATTACATGTAAAATACATTATATGGCATAGTTAACACTTTAGTTCTAACTATGGTCTCAAAAACCCGTATAAAGTTATCTTACACTTGTAAATAGTTCAAGTTAGCCTTTACAAAATCATGCAATGTGTGCATGTTTATAAAATGAATAGGTAACTTTTTACGATATGTTCAAATCATAAGAAGACTATAAATATAAAACATACACCACAATTATAATGTACCTATACAAAATTAGCCTTTAAAGGTTGAGTTAATGTCTACATGGATGCATTGAATTTAGTGGGAGTTGAAAATGTAACTATCAATGTAGAACTAGATGTAGGAACTTCAGTTTGCTTCTTATTTTCCTCTATTTAAAAATAAAATTTATGTGCCACATCATGCTACTAAATATATCCAATTTAAAAAGAGAGGATCTATGTACCTTGCCAACCTGCCCTAGTAGCTTTGCATGTTCTACCTTTGTCATCTGGAAGTTGATTTTGAAAATTTCAACTTCAGTCACCTTTTTCCTTATGAAGCTTAGTTATAATTAAATTTCTTCTAATGACATTCCTTGTAATCTCTAATTGAAATTATTTGAATATTATTGAATGAGTAGATCAAAATTAATTCTACTTATCAGCTTTCTTATAATTTCCTTTATTTTTGAAAATTTGAAGTCATTTAAAATATGTAGGATAAGTTCCTTATGCTCTTAATATTTAGGGATAAATTTCCTATCTACTATAACCCATTCTCTAGATTCCTCTATTCTAATCACTATCATATTGAGGGCATAAAATGCCTCTAAGGGTGTCATTATATATAAATGGATACATGTTTTATTGGTTATGTAAAGAGTTAATATCTTTAGTTTATTCTCATCTACCTTAAAAGAATTTAAAAAATTATGTGTTTGGGAAATGTGAGGGGATAATTCATCCCACATTACCTCTAGTGCCTCTAAAGAATTATAGCATTTAGATGTAACCTCCTACACCTCAGTTTTAATGCCTATTAGGAAGTGAATTATTTCTTATTATTATTTGATTAGTTCCAATTCTAA
This sequence comes from Torreya grandis, assembly GCA_037957365.1. Classification (NCBI taxonomy): domain Eukaryota; kingdom Viridiplantae; phylum Streptophyta; class Pinopsida; order Cupressales; family Taxaceae; genus Torreya; species Torreya grandis. The sequence continues at coordinate 926,084 of JARHVA010004879.1, forward strand.
TTTTAGCTCTTAATTTACCTATTATATGCCCTCATGTAGTCCCACTGTGGAATATTTATGCACCTTAGATAGAGACCTAAAATATTCATTATAAGGGGATTGTCTCACCTATCTATTTTATCTCTTGTATAAGGCATAAACTTCTTTTGTTTCCTTTAGAATCATTTCCCTACTAGATTCATCCTCCAACTTTCTCTTTCTTACCCTTTGGATGCTCTAAAATGACTTGTCAAACAAAGTTGTTATAGATGGGAGCTTTATGATCTTAAAATTTGGCATTTGAGTAGTCTTGGATCTTAGATCAATATATCATGGGGGAATCATGAGCTGATTGGGGTCTATCTCTTATGTGTTTTAAACCATAAGTTCCTCCTTAAGATATTCAACTAGTTGTTAATTTTTGGTTACTTTGAGAATTGTGTCAGACAGGGAAAGCTAAATAATTTTGGACCAATTTTAACCTCCATATTGGGGAAGTGGATTGATCGTGATGACTTGCTTTGCCATTTTCCCCTTACCTAAGCTTATAACAATGGTTTTTTAGGATGGGATGGCAAATGGTATGGGTAAAGTGATTTGGGTGGATGAAACATGGAGTTGGGGAGTGACCATCATTATTTCAATTTTATTTGTTTCCCTTTTCTTCTTCAAGGTTCTGATTGTGGCAATCTTAGAAGGGATACTAGTAGTGGCTAGATGGATATGGGTGTAAGTGTGGGTGAATATGGAGCAACGATAGTGGAAGAATCCTTTTCTACCCTTATACTAAGTAGAGGTATGTATAAGAGAGAGGAGGAGGTTAATGAATCATCAGGGGTGGAAGTGATAACTTCCACCTTGGGAGTCCTTAAAATAGAATAAACTAGAACAAAACCAACAATAGGAACACATGAAGAAACTAGGGAAGTGGTCTCTAAAGGCTAAGCTTTTTTACCTATTATGTCATCTATGTTTGGTTCCTTTCCTTTATTAGCCATGAGGATTAGTGCCTTGGCTCTCTCCAATTCTACTTCTTCATCAAGTTCTTATTCTTCTTCCTCCACATATTAAGGTATTGAAGGCAATCTATGTGATTGGTCAACTATTGGACTATATGTGAGGGGAGTCCTTGGCTTCATTTTATATAAAATAGTGGTTTTTAATTCTAATGAGGAGCCTTATTAAATTTAGGTATTATCTTCTTTTGTATCTACCCCTAATGAAGTATACTCTTGTACTTGGGGGGTAGTTGTAGGCATTTTTAATGTAGCTATAATTAGAGTCTTTGTTACCTCTTCATCAAAGGACTATAAATCAATGGGTTATCCTAGATATCCCATATGATTAGTCTCACTCACCCCTAGTTCTTTCTTGATAGCTCTCAACTTAAAGGTAAGTTCATGTGCTAGCTCTCCTTGTATCTCTATCTATTGTGGGGGATGGCTATACCAAAAATCTTAAGTTGTCTTCCCTACAACAAGTGGTATCCTATTATGCATTTCCTTCACTATTATTGAAGGATCCTATTGTATTATGCTTAAATGATCCTCCTTTTTATCCAATATATTTTGTCTTGTCTAAGACCTAGTCATCATCTTTTGCATTAAAAAATAAGAAGTCATGGTCATAAGGGATGTGTTGGTATGGGATACTAAGGCCATGAATATGTCTATGTATGTGACCATGGGGATACCAGTCCCTATGTGGAAAGGTGGGTAAGTGATAGATTTTTCTCTCATTACACACTTATCCAAAATATTTTCTCTATGTGTAGCACATTCTACCAATGATCACATGTGACCAATAATATGTGATTATCTTGTTTTTGATCAAATCTTCCTCAACACTCTAACATAGTTGATAATAAATTTTTTTCTACCAACTTGTCAAGTCCATATTTGTGGAGGCATAGGGGATGGACCTTATGACCAATAATCATAATCACCATGTAGTTAGGATATAACTAGTAATCACCCCTTCTAACTAGTGTTTTGTCTATTCCTACTCTAATTCTAGGTAGTGGAGAACCATGGATTATTTTCCATACTTGAGGATAGACATCCTCAATAATTCCAACCATGTTTTTTATATATGCATAAATGTGAAATAACTCATAATAATCATAAATGAAATTTTTGACACTTTCTATGGTCAAGATTCAAAGCTCACCAAAGACCTTGTCTACTATTCCCATTACAACATCCAAAAGATAAGACATCATGTAGAAGTTTCCAACTAGAGTGGATCATTTAATTTTATGAAGGACCTACTCTCTCAATTGAAAGATGATGATTTTACCCAAATTAAAAGTTGCATCACTAGTTATCATCGAATTAAGGGTACCTAATCTAAATTAAGGAAATAGATACTGGGCATGCCATACACCCTATTAAGTAGAACCATCTTAATTTATACTTATATTCTAAATTTATTGATAGGGGTGGGATTCTTACTTTTATATGTCATGGTTTCCTCAAGGAGAAGACATAAACTCAAAATATTATCCATTGAATTATGTTGTTTCCATGAAACCAACCTATGTTTATCAAAAAATGTGTTTGTAACTAATGGTGATAAATACCTCTGAGAGTCATTTCTAGAGATGCATGCCACAACTATTTGGTTATCCATGTGGTGTATAAATGAATCATGTGTAATCTTTCCCATTAGGATAAATCTCTTAATAGGTCAATTTAGGGCATCTATTGTAAGTATATACTAATATGGGGGGGGGGGGGGAGGGGGGGTAAATTAGTTTTTTAATAGATTATATTTAATTCCATTCATCATTCTAAGAAGCATTCATTCACATAAAGATAAATGCATACACAAAAATCCATACAAGCATATCATAAGAGAACAAAAGAGATATTTGGGAAAAAATATTAGGGGATAAAAATAAATAAACCATGCATATGGAATATAGTCTTATAATTTCAAGATCCAAACTTTAGTTAAGAACCAACTTCACAAGGATTTCTAACCCCTACCTAGTTGAGCACCCACTCAACTAGTCTCTTACAAGCTCTATATTACATGGAGGCTTCAACCCCCTAGGTAGATTAGCACCAAATAATTAACATATGATATATAATCACTTTAAATCACCTGAATATAACTTAAATTATGATGACCTCCTTTATTTTCACTCTTTACCCTTTAACCTCACTCAAACAATGTCATAGGCCTTCTTGCTCAAACTTCCTCTTCTAGGCTCATTAGGTCCACTGACCTAGTCATCCACCAAAAAAAAAGTTAGATAAACATGTTTTATCCTATTTTCCTTATTATTGTCTTAAATTAACTACTTATTCTCCTTCAATGATCCTTTTTCTTTGCTTAAGTCCACAATCTTCTTTCTTGCTCAAATAGGCCAATTAGACCTTGCTTATATACCAAACATTTCTTCTTAACCATATTAGTTAGCCAAGATACTTTACATGAATTAATTATATTTTTAATAGGTAAAAAAATAAATTACATGAGTGATACAACCATTCCATATGTCTGTCATACCCTTTAATGACCAAAACCCTATTAAGCCTAATAAAGACCTAAAGGAATTAAACCTTCTCTAAGGCACATGTTACACTCAGACATCTTAAACAAAGTTTTTCATTTACCAATTATTTAAAAAATTATAATATAAATTTAATATACCCAAAATAATATCTCAATGTGTCTCCAATGTTTTTTTCTTCATTTCACATCTTGAACCAAGCTATTAGGCCTACTTGTCATTGGCCCTTCACATACACAGAAAAGCTACCTTAAAAAATAGAAGCATACAATTAAATTTTCCACATGAAAATATGAAAAAAAAAACATTTATATAAAATTTATGACCTCATTTTAATCACAATATTAATTTTAATTCACTAAATATATCAAAAAGCCTTAAACTAACTCTTGCAAAATGACCACTCAAAAAACCAAACATAGTCAAAGTACAATCAAGAACTTTTGACTTTAAAAACTTGAAAAAGGAAAAAATATGACTTAAAATTATTTATAATTAACCTTTTGTACCTATTTAATTTATTAAAAATCATTTTGTTATTCAAATAAGGTCATAGGACCTCCAACTCACCTCTGCAAAGTGACAACTCAAACTACCTATAGCCTCCAAAAACACAATCATGAATAACTTCATGTTCATCAGTTTTAAGTGTGATTTAATGACTTATTATACACATAATTAGGACCTATATTATTTATATATCATCCAAAAATACATATATCACTTTTTATAACAACAACCATTGGTCTTATAGACCAATCTCTTAACTCTCTCTTACACTGTGCATACACAGTCTACTAAGCCTTTTTGGCTTCCACATCTCAACACCTTAATTTGTATATCTATATTAAATATATAATTAATATGTAATTTACATGTCAAAAAACATAAATAATTAAATTTTATGAACTTATTCATATCATATAGTCTTAAACACTTCATTTCCCCTACCATACTAAGAACTTCCAAACATTGTAAACATCCAATCATGGAAACTTGAAATTATTAAAACATAATAAAGAATCATAATTATATTTAAAAAAATTTAAAAACTCATAATACCTAATAATATAACCATCCAACATAAAAATCATATGCTTCAATGTCAACTTTGCTCCTGTATACCATTCTCACTGGCTTGGGTTTTACTATCTTGACTCATATAGACAAGTCACTTTGAGAGCACCTTATAGGTTACATGTGACCATCATAAACACTTATAAAAAAAGGTAAAAATATTTATATTTCTTAAACAAATACCAAAAATAAATGGATTTAACCCTAGTCACCTAAAATTCATCCCTAAACACATTCTCAAACTTTCCTAGTTTTTCTCATTGTTTTCACTGTTAGTTATTTTAGCGATAACTCATATTGGGTGACCAATTTGATTGACATATATGATATAAATATCCAAAAAAAACACCATGGAAATAAATAATGAGCCTTTTCCTTCAACCTCCAATAACTTGTATGCATTGACCTAGTCAACCCTACTTGTAGCTCAAATTCTTCAAAAACAAGCAATTATTTGTAGCTTCTACTCACTGCCTTGACACACCACTACCACTTGGATATGTATGGAGGATTAATATACATTATTAAAACATAAAAAAATATTTTCCAATAAATTTTGGCCCTTTCTAATATTTTTTATCCAATTAGGTCATTAGGAGGGTTTTGAGAGGGTTCTAGACTAGTTAACCTCCTTAACAATTGTTCATACATATTTTCCTCTTAAATGAAAAAATATTTATTTTAAATCCTTATTATGAAAATTTTATATCTCTCCAAAAATTATCATGAAACCTTGAAAACTTTACAAGTGCCAATGATCATCTAAACTTCCTTTTCATGCTTAGAAACCTTCAATTTGCATGCATAAGAGACCTAAAAACATGTTTTTGAGATTTATCCTATAATTGATGACCTAAAAATTGATTAATATGATTTAATTAACCTATAAAACCTAAAACTATGTTCACATGAGTTCTTGGCATATTTAAAACTCAACTTGACTCCTCTTTAAACCCCACTAGGTTTTTTTGCATACTAGGCTCAGGACTGCCAGTCATAATTGGAATTTGAATACAATTAAAAACATCTTGAATTATATTAAACACCTCATATTAATTTAAAATTAAATAAAACTAGGCTAAATATCTATAATTCTTATTCTCATAGGTCTTATACTTTTTTTCTTAACATACTACTAGGCTTGTTCTATCACACTACGTCTCTCATGCAAGGATTTAGCATCAATACCTAATATTTTTGACACTATATATAGAATTTCCACCATATTTATATGTAAAAAACACTATATTTTATTATATACCACTTATTTACATACATTTTCAATAGGTTCATCATATTTTTACATGATAACACTGTGTTAATACTTCATACAGATCTCAAGAATCTACTAGGCCATACTTGAGCTTATCATGAATACTAATCATGCCACTTCACATAATCAAATATAGGACATAAATTAAATTAAAATACCTTTGATATCAATGACAAAATTAATTCCATAAACACATCAATGGCAAACACTCTAACATACCAGACCATTATCTTCTCTCCTCAAGCTGAATCTTCCTCATTAATTCCTTCTTCCCATTTTAAATTAATGAAAAAGGTCATATGCACTCTCATAGGCTCATATACATAGTCCTTTGATCCTAGGACCTAACTACTTATAAAACTATAAAACTATTTCTGATGCAAGGGATTTCCCACTAAAGATTTTGATCAATTATTAGCAATATTTAATTATTGTTGCAAATGTAAGTGGTAATTATCTAGTAAATAATGTCACACCTCCACCTACAATGTTTATAATTATATTTGAAAAATTTATAGCATTAAAATATATTTTAATATATTTATTATTTACTAATAAACACATTTTAATATATTTTTATTAAAATATTTAATTAAATATTTATATTTTTTAATATATTTTTTAATTAAATATTTATTCCCATTAAAATTATAAAAAAAATACATGACATTTTATAAATATTATCTTTAAAATAAAGGTGATAATCTTTATTAAAAGATGCATATTTAAATATTTATTTTTTAAAAAAATAAAGAATTTGTACCATTCCTTAAGACTTCATGCATATTAAAAGTCTTTATAAAAAGAATTCATGTCCACATGTTTTTTATTAATTAAGGCGAAAAACTAGGGGCTAAACCCTATACAGTCAAAAAAGATAGGAAGGCTGGAAAACAAAAGATGCTAGCACCGAACCAACGACATAGCTGAGAAACAAAGTCAAAAGCAAAACAAAACACTGGAAAGACATAACTATAGAATTAACAAGATCCTTAAGATTCTCATTGTCTGCATTGTCAGCATTCCCTGGATTACCCACCGCTTCCATGATCCGTAATGGCCATCTCCACGTGGACCACCTTTGAAAGCTATCTTCATCATCAATGTGCATCATTCATGCTCCATCATCTCCTTCTAAATGATCTCTCTAATGTTTTGGGGTATATGAGCCCCTTGTCACCATACCCTCCATCTTGAGAATTGCTGACCATGGTTGGCACAAGCATCAACAACCCTGTTACCCTCTCTGTAGGTGAGGGTAATCTCAACTTCAAAAAACTTTTGTAAAAGAAACTGGATGTCCATAATGATGTCTTTTAGATGGGTACCAATGTTAGATGCTTTATTAATGGCATCTATGATCAACTTATAATCTCCCTGAATATTCAAATTTTTGATTCCTAGGGATATAGCTAACTTTAATCCCTAAAGTAAGGCCATAGCTTCAGCATAGTTATTACTCTGGCAACCCATGCCACCAACATAGACAGCAGACATCCCTCCTTTTTAATTTCTTATTATTCCTCCTCCAGTTGCTTTACCACTCAACTTGGATGCCCCATCAAAATTGAGTTTCATCTAATTGGGTTTAGGTGGTATCCATTTAGTATGAAGTCTTTGAAGAATTTTGTAATTATCATGCCCAGGGATAAGGTTTAAAACCTTCCATTTGGTAGCAATTTGACTTTCAAATTTAGATAGGGGTTTCTCCAAAACACTAATATGAGCTATTGTAACACTTTCCAAGATGGTCCTAGCAAAGGAGTTAAACACCTGAGCAACATTTCTAGCAGTGTCCCTAAAAATTCTATGATTTCTCTCTTTCCATAAAGTCTAGCTCAAGCATGGTAGAGCTTGCTTCCATAGTTCCTTAATCTAGGGATGTGAGAAGGTTGAGTTCCAGCTGAGAATTACTTCTTTAAGGTCCAAATTTCAAACCCATTCATTGCCAAAGTTTTTAAGTATTTTGCCCCATAAATCCTAGGTAAACTCACAGAGTATGAATAGGTGTGAAACTGATTCCTCTCTAGAACCACACAAAAAACATATGTTGACCAAAGTAAACTCCCTCTTTTGAAGGTTATCCTAAGTAAGGATTTTATTATGGGCAGAAACCCACCAAAACAATTTAATCTTTGGAATGAGTTTATGATTCCATACCTCCTTATTTTGAGCTTCAAGTGTAAGCAGATGACAGGCATATTTGACAGAGAATGATCCATTCTTATCCAGCCACTAGTATTGTTCATCCTCCCAAGGGAAGAACAAGATTATGATCTCCTGAACACATTGCCAGATCTCCTAAATTCTTGGGATAAGCTCAGGCCTGTGCACACAACAATCTAAAAGGTTTTTCCAGCTCCTTATCCCATTGTTATTTTCTATATAATCACTAACCCTATCACCAAAGAACTAAGTAGTCAGGCCTATAATTTCTCCATAGTTTCCTTGGGAGATGAGTGGCTTGTCCTTTAACCAATTATCCTCCCAGAATTTAATTTACTACCCATTTCCAAGCTTCCATCTAATTCCCTGTTTGAGAAGACTTCTACTTTTTAGCATTTTATTCCATATCACAGACCCCTGGGGTAATCCTGCCTATTGGAAAAAGTTGGAATAATCAATGCTATGCATGTATTTGGCATACATTATTTCCCCCCACTCACTATTGTTGTGAATCAGATTCCAACAAACTTTTGAGAGGAGGGCTTTATTCATTTTCTTGATGGATCTTATATTAAGTCCACCATGAGATTTTGGGAGACACACTTTTTCCCATCTGACTAAAGACATTCTCTATTTGTCTTCCACTCCCGTCCATAAAAATTTCCTTTGGATCTATTCTAGTTTTTTAGCAAAATACGTAGGAATTTTAAAAAGAGACATGAAGTAAGTTCCTATGTCTGAAGAAGTTGTAGCTTACTCGCACTATTGATTAGTTTCCCCTTCCACCCAAGAAGTTTCCTTTGTGTACGTTCCATAATACCATTCCAAAAACCTAAAGATACCTCTTTGACGAAGAGTGGGAGACCTAGGTAGGTAGCTAGTAAGACAGCCTCAACACAATCTAAGATATCAATGATTCTATGTCTAAGTTCATTGGGAGTGTTGAAGAAGTACACATTGCTTTTCTAGAAATTTATTCTTTGTCCAGAGTCTCTGGCATAATCATTAAGTATATTCTTCCATCTTCTAGCTTTGATCACTGATGAGATACCAAATAAGATGGTGTCATCCACAAACTACTTTATAACCATAGGATGAAGGGAAGAGGTAGGTTTGATGCCTACTAGCTTTTTTGAAACTATATCAGCTTGTATGTATCTTCCCAGTGCCTCAGCCATAATGATGAATAGGCATGGGGAGAGAGGGTCTCCCTGATGAATTCCTCTCGAGGAGGAGAAAAACCCTCTAGGAACACCATTAACCAGCACTGAGAATTTAGCAGAAGAGACTGTATTCCATAATAAGCAAGATAATTTATCATTAAACCCAAATTTTCTAATCACTTGGAATAGAAAAGTCCATGAGACTCTATCATAAGCTTTAGATATATCAAGCTTGAGGGCCATCCAAGGGATTCTACTCTTATCAATGGAGTGGATAGTCTCATGTGTGGTGATCACAGCATCAAGAATCTGTCTACCCGAGATGAAACCTTTTTGAGTAGGAGAAATAATTTTGTCAAGCAAGGGTTGAATTCTCAAAACTAGTAGTTTAGTACATATCTTATACACAGTGTTGCATAAGCTAATGGGTCTGAAATCAGTAAGGTGTAAAGGTTGAGATTTTTTAGGAAAAAATATAATGAAGGTATTATTGACTTGTTTCAAAAGTTTTCCAGATCTGAAAAAATCACGAACTGCAGCCATGAGGTCCACTCCAACAATCTCCCAATATTGCTGAAAGAATATAGGAGGAAAGCCATCAGGACCTGGGGCTTTAAAAGTGCCCATGGAGAATAAAATAGCATGTACTTCTTCATCAGATATAGGCTTTAACATTTCCAGATTGTCTTCTTCTGTTATAAAATAGGGGATTTTATCAATGAATTAACTCATAGATCTATCAATTCTATCATTATTGTTTTCTTCCGTAAGCAGATTCTGAAAGAATACCCTAGCTTGATCCCTTATTTCATTATCCTCAATAATAATGTCTCCATTATCTAGGACAAGCTTAGTTATTAAGTTGGATTTTCTATGTTTCATAGCTGAGAGATGAAAAAAAGTAGTGTTCCTATCACCCTCTTTGATCCATTGAACACGGGATTTTTGTTTCCAAAAAACCTCTTCCCTTTCCATCAGATTCTTCCATTCTAAATACAAACTATTCTCTTCTTCTAAGGTGCCCTCAGATTCATTTCCTTGATCAATCAGTTATTGAATAGCCTTGATTTTTCCCATTATATTTTTCTTCTGCTGGAAAACCTGCCCAAAATTGTATCTATTCCAGCCATAAACTTCTTGTTTAATGTGCTAGAGTTTCTTGACTATTCTAAACATGGGAGTACCTTGAATGGGAATATTCCACCATTGATCCACCATTTTTCTAAAACCTTTGTGTTTAATCCACATAGCTTCGAAATGGAATGGAGGAGGTCTGTGATGTCCCTAATCTCTCCAATTGAGGATAATCGGGCAGTGGTCAGACATGGTTCTGGGTAGAGGCTGCGCCTACATTTTTGGTAATCATTCCAGTTACTTGATATCAAAAATCTATCTAATTTAACCTGAATCATTTGATTTCCTCTTCTTCTATTGGTCTAAGTAAAATTTTGGTTCTGCAGCTCTATGTCCAATAATCCCCAATCATTGATGAATTTAGCAAAGTTGAACATGTTGTCCGAGTAATCAATAATTCCAACCTATTTTTTAGAAGGGTATAAAGGTGTGTTAAAATATTTGGCTAACATCCATTTAGAATTCTAAGGTTTGTTCCTATAGATACTCAAATCTATCCATAATTTATGTCTCAAAGCTATGTTATTCGAGGCATAAACATTAACCAACGTCTAGTTCAAGGAATTCATGGAAAAATTGGTAATCAAAAAGTGCTTATGATGGGCCATAAAATATCCTTGGGTTTTAGCACTATTCTAGATAGTGACAATCCCTCCTGAAGCCCCTTCAGTAGGACTAATACAAAAATCCACCTTAGGCCATATATAGTTAGCAATTTTTGTAAAATTCTCCTCTTTCATCTTGACTTCTTGGAGTAATAAAATATATAGTTTATTATCTAAAATGCAGTTTTTAACCTCAAACTACTTTGAGGGACTATTAAAGCCCCTCAAATTCCATGATAATATTATCATTTAGAGAGTTTGGAGGGCTGGGACTCTAGTGTTTTCTATTTTCCACTGGTAATCTCCCTAGCAATCTCTCTTTGTCTTGTTTCCCTTAGGGTTGGCCTCCCTTGTTTGGGCTCAACACCAACATCTGCATATTTTTTACCTTTCCAGATCTTTTTCTTTGGGGTAACCCATTCTTCCTATTCATTTCTGCAATCTTGTCCTACTACCCCTATTGCCAAGTAGTTTCCTACCTGGCCCCCATCTTCCAGATCATGGAAAAAGGTTGTATTTGACTGTGGATCTAATACTCGTTGAGTGTGACTTTTAGGTGTTACTTCTTCCTATCTAGTCCTTGAAATTGTGTCATCTTCATTGACTTCCTTTAGTAAAAGGTCCCCTCCTGCCCCTTAAACATATTAGTTTATTTTTCTAAAGTGTATACTGTGTTAAATGTGGCCTTGTGACTGTCATCAAATACTATATTCTCCTTTGGGGCCTCTTTTACCTCACTACTAATGCTATCCTCCTTTCTCTTCTCTTCCTCTCCTTCTTTTGTAGCCTTCTGACTATCATTTAATCCTATATTTTTCTTTGGGACAACTTCACCTTCACTGCTAGGGGTAGCCTCCTTTCCCTTCCCCTCCTCTCCTTTTCTTGTATTGTCAATAATTTCCACATTATTCTATATTTACTACTTGTTGTTCACTTGCTCCTCCTCTACATTATAGGAATCCTCTTTCATCCCCCTTTGCTTCACTTTGCATTGTGTCATTAGATGTCCCTTCCTCTTACATATTTGAAATAAAGTGGTAGCATTCTCATAAGTAATTGGCTGAGTCTAGGTTCCATATTTAGAGTTAAGCTCAATGGACGTAGGGAGAGTCTTATTTATTTCAACATTAACATAGAGTCTAGAAAACACACATCTGGACTTAGTTCTGGTTATATGTCCTGAGGTGACATATTCACCAATAGAATTGCCAATGGTTGTGAAGATTTTTTCATCCAAAAATTCCAAAGGGAATCCTGGTAATCTTACCCAAGTAGGTGTTGTCTTATTGAGGTCCGAGTTAGGATCAAATCCTAGTTTCCATGGGCATAAGGCTAGAGAATGTGGTCCAAATAGCTAGGTACCTCTAACAAGGGTAGCAATCATGTCTTCCTTGTTCGTAAAATTCATGTCCACATGTTATAATGGCTTTATTCTTTAAATTTAGTGCCAAACTCATAAAAAAAGACACGAACTTATAGTTAAGCACCAAAGTCAAAATACTTGGTGACATTCTTTTAAAAAAATTGGGTGGCATTGAAACTTTATGTAATGGAGTAATGTTTTCTTGGAAAGAAGAATTGCATGTGTAATGGAACTCAAGTCTTGGAATCTTGATTCTTTTTTTTATCATGTGGTAATCTTGAATTAATCAATAAATTCAAATCTTGTTCTTGTTCTTGGTTTAAGGAGTCTTGGCATGTATTTAATCTTGGCATAGAATATTTCTAAAGAATATGTGGTAATTTTATTCTTTAAAGGTTCTGGAAGATTCTTAAATTATATGGTATCTAGGAACATTGACGGTAAAGGTTTTATGGTTCGCAAAGATTATTCAACAAATTACCTATTAATATGTGGTGAAGTTTAATTATTTTCTATTTATGATAGCATAAATCAACTTTGCCACTAATTTTATGCCATTATCTATGCTTATCTATACGCTAACAATGTTGAATTCCATTTTGGGATTTTAGTTTTGATTAGTTGTAGAGCAAAACTAAATATAAGTACCAAGAAATCCTAGAGAGCCAATGCCATACTATCAAAATGGGAAAAAATCCAATTTAGGGAAATTGTTAGTACCCCAAGTAAATTTTTTTTATTTCCCAAACAATGCCAAGTAGAATTGATAAATATATAACTATGGGTTATTTTAAATAGGTAGCAAGAGGATTTTGGTAGAAGTAGTGGATTTGCATAGAGGAAATTGTAGATAGAGATATCTAGGTACAAGGGCAGCAGAACCTCTAGGAGGTTTATTTTGTTGATATCTAGTATGAAAAATAAATTATTTGCTCAGAGAGACTTTTTTAATCAATCTAAAATATTTTTAATAAGATCAAAACAATCATAGATTGGACCTAGGGATGTAGCCATTTGGTGAACCTCATAAACAAATCTTTTATGTTATAATATATTTTTAATTTCCTATTTGTGATCATAAATCTATTCAATTTCCTTTATTAAACTTACAAAAGTTTTATAATTTAATTTTAAGATTTATTAAAAGGGTAAATTAATATATTTTAATTTAATTTAAATCTGATCCAAGTAGACTATATAAGTTTTTTTATAACTTGGATTTCTGGATCAAGTTTGTCCTTTGTCCATGCATACTTCTCGAGCCATTTTCAGTTGTCTCCCCCTAAATCCATATATACTTAAAACTAAAAATAAAATATTTAAAAAAAATACAAAACTCATTTTCTTACCTTCAAATAGGCTCCTTAGATCAAGCTTCCTTTTTCTTCATGATTACTAGTTTCTTGTGGTTTGCAAACTTAGGCTTGTATGTTTTCCTTAGACCTATGAGAGCTCTTGATCTTGTCAAGGCACACTCAATATGCATAATCAACCTTCAATACCCTTAATTATTTAATTTAATTTATGAATTCATTTGGAATATTTATAACCCACTTGAAGACTCCATTAGCCCTCATGCTATCAATGGGTCTCATGGAGACCTAATTATCAAAAAAACATTGTCTTGAATAATTAAAGCTTAATATTCTTTAAAACACTCATTAATATAAAAATAAATACATTAATAGGAACATAATTACCTCAAGGTCATATCCATCCTCATATGCATCAAAAATATATGATTCAAGCTTCACAAGCCATCATGACTTATAACACTTCATATCTTCTTCAAGGAAACACACAGTCAAATAGGTCTATGAGACCTCATAGATAGTGATAGACTTATATCACACCAATGAATCTTCCATGATATGAAAATAGGGATACATAAATAATTTAAACTTACTCCTTAATTATATTAAGGTTATCTTGATGCATAAATAACACTAAAACCTCTAAGAAACTCTTCAATTAAACTCAAAGAACCAATTCTACATAATTACAATCAATAGCTTGATATGATCACTTAGAATTTGTCATTTTAAAAACATTATGAACATATTCATGTTATTTTAAACATGAAACTACATCTTACTATGACCTTATGAGGTAATTAAGACACTAAAATACCATTTCAATCCATGACACAACTTCAATGATCACCATAACAATCTTTTTCATGCTTACTAGCTTCTTGTCATGTTACAAGGCATTACCATCTTCATAAATTTTTTGAATACTCTTAGGACACCAAAAACTTGTCATTTCACTCTTTGATAAAAATAAGACCATGGATATTATCAGCCTTATACCCCCAATTTAATTGGTTATATAGACCAATCTACAACTATCTTGATCAACAATTTTGAGTCTTGTTTCTTAGATCTCATCATGAGCTCAAACATGCATTATAAGCATGTCATAAAATAAATGAAACATTGAAACCAACTTATCAAAATAAAACTAATTCCAAAAGTTAATAATAGAGTTAATAACATTATTATAACACATCTTATGGTTTGAAGATACTAGAAGACTTAAAACCCTCATCTCACTATCCTATGAGTCTTAAGCTCATTCATCACTTTTGAGGTCAAAATTTATCAAATAAAATACTTATATAAGAACAAAATGACATAAATAATAGATCCATTCACTTAGATAAAAAAACCAAAATGGACTAAAATCACTATACAACTCAAACAAGTCACCCATGTTTTCCATTCACAAAGACCTTAAGACTATAGTCACTTTCATTCATTTTCTATAGCTTAGACCTTTGTGGTCTCAACAATACCTTCAATATCTCTTCCTATTATCTTATTAAACATTATTAAAATATCCAATCACCTTATTATATCATTACAAACTTAGATTTCATTATGCAAACATGAAACTGTTAGGTTGTGGAGCTAAAAGCTTCAACCTTTGCAAACTAAGGAATAGATGGTTGCTGAGTTCTACAAGAACCGGCGTCAGTAGCAGGACCGACGTCAGCAGATACCAGAGTAGAAGGCCACCGGTGATGGCAGGAAGTCGGCCGACGTCGGCAAAACCAGACTAGCAGGGACCGGCGTCGGTCGCCTGTGTGTTCCCGAAGTGTTCGTTTCACGGACAGTTAGTTAAGTGAACGATGAGTTTGCATGTTAAGACCAGCCAGAGTCTTGGGCTGCGAGGATAATTGTCTAAATTAAGATTCTAAGTTATTGTTTGAGTTAGGGATCTATTTATAGACCCATTGGCATGTATTGTTTAAGGCATGAGATAGAAAGGAAGAGTTCCTTCTAGTTGTAAGATCTGTGAGTTGTAGGTTGTTGCAAGCTCATTGGGGATCTACATGTAAGTTTGGTCTTTGAATTGCAGGTTGCAGGTTCATGAGAGATCAACTTGAAGTGCTATAGAGTGCTTGGTGTACCGGCAGGGTTATTACTGACCGGTTGGTGAGGTGAACACCAATTCTGTGTGTGAGTTGGTTGTTGGGACCGTTTTTTGTGTAGGAGAGTGTGTGTGAGAAGAATTACTGTACACTTGAGGTGTGGTGAATCTCTGTAAGGTGAAAGAGTGTGGCGGCTCTTTGATGTATTCTTTTCTGTATAGTGTTAATACAAGATAGTGTATTGTCTCTCATATTCTGTGC
This sequence comes from Torreya grandis, assembly GCA_037957365.1. Lineage (NCBI taxonomy): Eukaryota > Viridiplantae > Streptophyta > Pinopsida > Cupressales > Taxaceae > Torreya > Torreya grandis. The sequence goes on from JARHVA010004879.1 coordinate 942,001, forward strand.
TATTGGTGAATTCTAGTTACTTGTGTTTCTAGTTATTTCCGCATATTCAATTGCTTATATTTGGTAATCATACTATGCTCTTTCTGAGGAGCAAGATCCTAATGGGTGGAATTAGAACAGGTGTGTTTGTTCTTGGATTTACCTCCACCCCCCTCTCCCAACAAGTGGTATCAGAGCTTTTGGTTGGGATACTAACAGATTGGTGTAGATCTGGGTAGTGTGTTTTGATTACAGGTTACTCACAGGGTTTCTGTTTGAGTGGGAGTTGAGCAATGGTAGAAAGCAGTCAACTATGAATGGAAAAGTTTAATGGCAAGAACTACCAATTATGGAGGATGCAGATTGAGGACTATCTGTATCAGAAAGATTTGTACTTACCGTTGGGTGGGGTTGCTAGCAAACCCTTGGATATGAAAGATGAAGAATGGGAGGTTCTTGATCGGAAGGCTCTGGGATCTGTTAGATTGAGTCTTGATTCATCTGTGATTTCCAGCTTATCATAGTGTAAGACAACGATGGAGTTGATGAAATCTTTGGCAAATTTGTATGAAAAACCCTCAGCTTCTAATAAGGTATTTCTTATGAAGCGTTTATTTAATTTGCAAATGTTGGAAGGTGGATCTGTTCATAGCCATCTTAGTGATATCCATGGTTTGGTAAACCAGTTAAGTTCAGTGAATATTGTATTTGATGATGAACTTAGAGCTCTCTTAATCTTGTGTTCATTACCTGAAAGTTGGGAAGGTTTGGTAATGGCAGTTTCTAATACTGTGTCTCCTTCAAAAGTCTTAAAAGTGGATGATGTTGTGAGTGTGATCTTGAATGAAGAGATACGCAGGAAAAGCACAGGTGAATCATCCGGAGATGCTTTGAGTGTTGAAGGAAGAGGAAGGCCAAGAGAGAAGACAGAGCGTGGGAGATCAAGGTCGAAGATAGGCAAAAGATCCAAGTCCAAGTATGGCAGAATAACCTGCTGGAAATGTGGAAAGCAAGGGCACTTAAAGAGAGATTGCAGATTGGGTGAAGATCATCATGAAGAACATGGAGAAGAAGCAGATGTTGCGGGTTACGTTGCACAGGATGCTCTGGTATGTTCTTTGGATAAAGTAGAATCTTGGGTATTAGATTCAGGTGCCTCTTTTCATGCATCCCCACATAGGGAATTTTTTCATGAGTATGTCTAGGGAGACTTTGGAGAAATTTGTGTAGGGGATGGTAAGCCTTGTCAGATTGTTGGCAAAGGCAAAGTGAAGCTGAAATTGCAGACATGTGACACATGGGTGTTAAAGGAGGTCATGCATGTCCCAGTTCTGAAGCGGAATCTGATTTTTGTCAGAAGTTTGGGTGAAGAGGGTTGCACAGTAACTCTCACAGCAGACTCTTGGAAGGTTACCAAGGGTACACTTGTTGTAGCTAGAGGTAAGAAAGTAGGTACACTTTATCTATCTACTTGTTTTACTGATTCTCTTTCTAGGTTATCTACTTCAGCTGTAGATTCAGAGATGTGGCTTGATAGGCTTGGTCACATAGATAAGAAGGAGATGCTGGTTCTTGAGTCAAAGAGTATGCTTTCGGATTTGGAAGGCATGGATCGTGGTTTCTGTATGCAGAAGAAGAAGGTGAGGTTTCTTGAGGAATTCGATGTTAGTGACAAGAACAAGAAAGCCTTGGTTTTCAAGGAGAAAGTGATGGACAGAGTTCAGCACAAGATGCAGAGGAATTTTGAGCAGAGCAAGGGTGATTTGGACAAGGTTTTGATCCAAAAAGAGCTCGCGAGAAAAAGTCAGGTCTCACAAGAAAAACACAGAGACCGACGTCGACAGGAAAACTGGCGTCGGTGTCCAGACAGGGACCGACGTCAGCTATGTGCAGCCTGACGTCGGTGACTCAGGGCAGACAGAGACCGGCATCGGCCAGAGGAAACTGACGTCGGCAGGGAGGCAGTCGTAGGGAACCGACATCGATCAACTGTAGACTAAGATGTGACCGGCATCGGTTACTGAGATGAATTTTGGGTGGACAGCGAGTTGTCATGGAGTCTCAAGTGCCCATATGGAGGACTGAAGGTGTAAGTAGGTTCTTAAATTCGTCATTTCCCTTCTTCACACTACTTGTTGCTCACTTATGGCATAGGACCAGGAAGTTGTTGAAGAAGCAGAACAGGTAGATCCAGGAAATAGTGGGAGCTTGGCATGGATGAGGATGTGATTCCTTGGAGGAGAACCAAACAGGTGTTTTGGGTAGTGTTGCCAGCTGGAAGTAAGCACTGAGAGACGAATGGATGTTGAGGATGAAGAAGAGTGGAAATGGATACGTGAGATGGAAGATCAGGGTATATGATCTTGTATTAGCTGCAGGGCAATGGAGGTTTGATCATTGTGTTTCTCTTTACCAGGTTGGATAATATTAGCTACATTATCCTATTTTCTATATGATGTGCTTGTTGCAGGGTTACATATACAGGTATTGCTGAACTAAAGGTAAAGCTAGTTCAGGGTTTGTCATGGAGAATCTGGGAGCAACAAGATTCTTTGGCATGAGTGTGTTCTAGAGACATGGAGGTCTTGTTGACTTTGTTTTAGGATGATTGTGTGAAGCCGGTTAGCACACCGATGGTTAGACAGTTCATAGAACAGGGGTCTTGATTCACATAATGAGGTTGAGTGCATGGTATGTACTAAGCCTGAGTTTTCCCAAGCAGTGGGAGTTGTCACAAGTTTGGAGTCAATCCGGGAGAGTAATACTGAAGGACAGTTCAGTGGGACCAGCAGCAGGTGCACATGATATGCAGGGTCAAGTTCTTTTTCTACATGGTTGTAGATGCAGATGTGGCAGGTAATTTGGATGACAGATTTTGCACCATGGATTTTGTGGTGGTTGGTCTTCAAGAGTAATCTTGAGGAGGGATACAAAGCCAAGGAAACAAACTAGACGGTGTACAGGTACAGGTACAGGTTGCAGTTGTTTATCTCCAAGTGGGAGATTGTTAGGTTGTGGAGCTAAAAGCTTCAACCTTTGCAAACTAAGGAACAGATGGTTGCTGAGTTCTACAGGAACCGGCGTCGGTAGCAGGACCGACGTCGGCAGATACCAGAGCAGAAGGCCACCGGCGACGGCAGGAAGTCAGCTGACGTCGGCAGAACCAGACTAGCAGGGACCGGCATCGGTCGCCTGTGTGTTCCCGAAGTGTTCGTTTCACAGATGGTTAGTTAAGTGAACGATGAGTTTGCATGTTAAGACCAGCCAGAGTCTTGGGCTGCGAGGATAATTGTCTAAATTAAGAGTCTAAGTTATTGTTTGAGTTAGGGATCTATTTATAGACCCATTGGCATGTATTGTTTAAGGCATGAGATAGAAAGGAAGAGTTCCTTCTAGTTGTAAGATCTGTGAGTTGCAGGTTGTTGCAAGCTCATTGGGGATCTACATGTAAGTTTGTTCTTTGAATTACAGGTTTCAGGTTCATGAGAGATCAACTTGAAGTGCTATAGAGTGCTTGGTGTACCGGCAGGGTTATTACTGACCGGTTGGTGAGGTGAACACCAATTCTGTGTGTGAGTTGGTTGTTGGGACCATTTTTTGTGTAGGAGAGTGTGTGTGAGAAGAATTACTGTACACTTGAGGTGTGGCAAATCTCTGTAAGGTGAAAGAGTGTGGCGGCTCTTTGATGTATTCTTTTCTGTATAGTGTTAATACAAGATAGTGTATTGTCTCTCATATTCTGTGCTATTGGTGAATTCTAGTTACTTGTGTTTCTGGTTATTTCCGCATATTCAATTGCTTATATTTGGTAATCATACTGTGCTCTTTCTGAGGAGCAAGATCCTAATGGGTGGAATTAGAACAGGTGTGTTTGTTCTTGGATTTACCTCCACCCCCCTCTCCCAACAGAAACTTCCAAATCTAGCATAGTCAACCACCTTCTCTTCTTAAGCCTAGAACATCTTCATGTCAAGCTATAAGAATGATAATCTTCAGCACACTATTATGGTCCTTTCATTATGTCATAATGACATTATGAGGTCACTAACACATAAATATCATGCCTATTTATATAAATTTATCACGTATTCTATCTATACATAGTTAAGTCCTTATTTTAAGACTTCTAAGAAAACAATCATTACTTTTAATAGTATTGGTCTTGCAGACCAACCTATGACTCATGTGCACTCTTGAGACTCATGATCAATTAAATCTTGTATTTTATTTTATTACCTCAAATCACATATGCTTATCCAATGTAAAAATAAAAAAAAGTACATACTTTCATACCATATGAAGGCTCAAACATACATAAAATCGGTCTAAATAGCATATTTCATGCTTCTAACAAACACTCTACTTATTTATGATAACTTCACATACCTAAATCTTCTTGTTTATGTATTTGTTATATAATATCATATTATCCACACTTTGATACAATAATGTTATTATAACTCATTCATATTTTCTATGGGTTGATGAATTATCTTGATAGCTTCCCCTAAGACTATAGCTTCCTTAAGGACTATTATTTTTCCTTCTTCTTCTTGTCAATAGTTCTTTGGTCATTTTGATTTTATGAAAAGATATAATTTTTGAAGAAGCTCTCATACCTTATTTTATGAACATCTTGAACTTTGATATATCTTGATAATTCCATGCCCTCATAATCAAAACCATCATTTTATGACATGCTACTAAATACCATGAATCCATCATATACCAACATCAAGTAACCTCCTTTTATATTAGCCATGATTGCTCTCATATGCTCTCCTTTACATTGTTAGGCATTCTCCAAAGGACAAATATTTAATACCAATTTTTTGAAGTATCTAATAAGAGTGGGGAGTGAATAAATTTCTTAACAAAGTATATTGAATTCCAAGAAGCATTCATTCACATAAAGATCAATGCATACACAAACAACCACATAATCATATCATAATAGAAAACAAGATATATGTGTGAAATATTATTAGGGGATGAAAAAACTAAAACATGAATATGGAATAAATTATTATAATTTAAAGATCCAAAATTTAGTGAATCACCAACTTCATAAGGAGATCCAACCCTTACCTAGTTGAGCGTCCACTCAACTAGTCTTCTACAAGCTCTATCTTGTAATAAGGATTCAAACCCCTAGGTATATTATCACTAAATAAGTCAACTATGATAATTAATAAATTTATAACACATAATTATAAATAAATTGATGATTACCTCCCTTTTTTTAACTCTTTACCCTTCAATCTCACTCAAACAACCTCTGAGGCCTTCTTGCTCAAACTGCCTCTTCTAGGCTTATTATGTCCACTGAATTGGTCATACACCTAAAAAAATATGTTATATAAAAATTTATTATCATATTTTCCTCTTATGGTCCTAAATTACCTATTTATACTCTTTTAATTATCCCTTTTCTTTGTTTAATTCCACACTATTCTTTCTTGCTCAAATAGGCCAATTAGACCTTGCTTGTATACCAAACACTTCCTCTTACCCATATTAGTTAGATAAGATACTTTAAATTATTGATTTATACTTATAATAGGTACAAAAATATTTTAAATTAGATATACAACCATTTTTTATGTTTTTCATACCCTTTAAGGACCAAAACCCTATTAGGCCTAATAAAGACCTAAAGGAATTAGGCCTTCTCTAAGGCACACATTACACTCAAACCTCTTGAACCACATTTTAAATTTAAAAAAAAAATAAAAAAATAATAATAGAACTATAATATACATATAGTAATATATATTTATGTCTCCAACACCATTTTATTCATTTCACATATCGAACCAAGCTATTAGTCCTACTCGCCATTAGCCCTTCACATACCTAGAAAAGTTTCCTTACAAAATTGAAGAATATAGTTAAAATTTACACATTAAAATATGAAAAAACTAAATTTATATAAAAATTTTCACCTAATTTTCATCACCATATTAATTTTAATTAACCAAACATACCAACAGGCCCCAAACCAACTCTTGCAAAATGACCACTCAGAACAGTCAAACATAGTTAAAATATAGTCAAGAACTTTTGACTCTACAAACTTTAAAAAGGAAAAAATATTAATTTTAATGTATTATATTTAAAATTTTATCCCTAATTAAAATATTTAAAATCATTTTATTACTCAAGTCAGGTCAGAGGACCTTCAACTCACCTGTGCAAAGTGACTACTCAATTGCCTATAGCCTCCTAAAACACTATCATGAATAACTTCATGTTTATGAAATTAAAAGAGTTATTTAATGAATTATTATCCACATAATTATGTCATGTATTATATATAATATCAAAAAATACATAAATCACTTTTTATAACATTAACCATTGGTCTTATAGACCAATCACTCAACTCTCTCTTACACTATGCATACACAGTTTGCTAAGCCATTTTGGCTTCCACATATCAACACCTTAACTTGTCTCTAAATATTAAATATATATTTAATTATTTATTTAAATTTAAATAAACATAAATAAGTACATTGGATGTACTGAATCTTACCATAAAGTCTTAAACACTTCACTTCCCCTAGTATACCAAAAACTACCAAACAATGTAAATGTCTAGTTATGGAAACATGACATTATAACACCTGAGAAAGCATAATAATGATATTTAAATTCATTTAAAAACTCATAAAATTTAATTATATAAACATAAAACATAAAAATCATATCATCCAATGGCAACTTTGCTCCTACAGACCACTGTTACTATCATGGGTTTCACTATCTTGACTCATACAAACAAGTCACTTTGAGAGCACCTTATGAATTATATGTGAGAATCATAAAAAAATATAAAATTAGGTAAAAATAGGTATAAGTATTTAAAAAATACCCAAAATAAATGGATTTATCCATAGTCACCTAAAACTGATCCCTAAATACATTCTCACACTTGCCTAGTTTTTCTCATTATTTTCATTGTTAGCCATTTTAGCGATAGGTCAACTTAGGTGAAAAAAATTATTGAAAAATATGATATAAATATTAAAAAAAAAACATGTACATTTATAATGCATATTTTCCTTCAACCAATAATAACTTGTATGCGTTAACCTAGTCAACCCTGCATGTAACATTAAATTCTTCAAAAACAAGCATTTTTTATAGCTTCTACTCACTACCCTGACACACCATTACCACTTGGAGATGTGTGGGGGATTATTATACATGATAAAAACATAATATAATATTTTCCAATCCATTTTTGTCCCTTTCCAACAATTTTTCTCTAATCAGGTCATTAGGAGGGTTTTGAGAGGGGTTTAGAGCAATTAACCTCCTGAATGATTATTCATAAAAAAATACCTCTTAAATGAAAATATAATGTTTGTAAATAACTATTAGGACAATTTTACATCTCTAAAAAATTATTATCACACCATTATAACTTTACATATGCCAATGAGCATCTAAACTTCCTTCTCGAGCTTCACATGAAACATACAAATTTGTTTTTAAGAATTATCCTATAATCCATGACCTAAATCTTGGTGTATAGGATTGAATAAACATATAAAACCTCAAAAAATGTTCACATGAGTTCTTATCATCTTTAAAACCCAACTTGACTCCTCTTTAAACTTCATTAGGTCTCTTTGCATATTAGGCTGAAGACTGCCAGTCATACTTTGACTTTGAATACACTTGAAAAACTATTTAATTGTATTAAACACCTCATATAAATGTAATATTACATAATACTATGATCATAATCTATCAAACTTATTCACATAGATCTCATACTTATTTTCTCAACATACTACTACGCTTGTTCCATCACAGTAGGTCTCTTATGTAAGGACTTAGCCTCAATACCTGATCATGATACCACTATCTATGAACTTTAAAATTTATTAATATGTTAAAAACACTATATTATATGATATACCACTTACTTACACACATTTTCAATAGGTTCATCATCTTGTTACACCTTAATATTATGCTAATACTTCATATAGAACTGAGGAATCTACTAGGCTATGCTTGAGCTTATCATGAATACTTATAATGCCACTTCACATGATCAAATATAGGACATAAATTACCTTAAGATACCTTTGACATCAATTACAACCTTAAATCCATAAACACATCAATGGAACATACCTCAATAGTATCACCTCAAGCTTGGTCATAGCTAAGTGTAGTGCTTATCTCTTAAGGGAAAGAAAGTTTATAACGGATTGCCATTCCATGGTAGATATATTCCCATCAAGTGAAAATAAATAAAATAAGTCCATAATATTCCATAATTAATAATAATTTCCATACCTATTGTTGAATATGGTAGCATCATAGATTATGTCCATTAATGGTGTTGAATCTTTTATAGAGAATGGCGATGGCAAAAGTGTTCCTCTAAAAATCATAAATGATGATACCATAGTAGTTATGTGTATTCATTATAGTTTTTTACATGATATGTGAAAAAATATCCTCTTTTATTAGTAGCTTGTATATTTACAATAGATTCATAGGTAGCTAAGGCTTTCGTACATAGGATAGTAGTCGAGTTTGAATTCATTTGTGAGTAATGAATATGTTTATGGTTGTGTATCATGTATATAGATTTAACATTAAATTATAGTTATTGAATTATAAATTTCTAACATTAATATGTTTTATATTATCTACACAATTCTAATCTCATCATTTTTAGTTGGCGGGTATCCTTATCAAGTATTGGGAAGTATTTTTGTTTATCGGATAAGTATAGTGGGTTTTTGATAGTCAAGAATCAGGAGTCACATTTTGTGTTTGGACCAAGCCTAAAAAATATATGAATAAATATTATAAACACAAAGACTGAAGACCAAATCTATCAAAATAAATCTTTCAAACAAAATGCCTAATATAAAAGCTTGAAGACCAAAAAATCTCTAAATTGTAGAAATCTTACAATGAGTATTTCAGATAATTTTTATGAACCAAAATCCCAAAGAATAAATCTATTTAGAATTTATGTTTTGAGAAAAATACCTGATACAAAAATCTTGAAGATCAAAAAATTTCTAAATTGCATAAATCTTATGATGACTATTTCAGAAAATTTATCTGATTAAAAATATTGAAGACCAAATTTGTTCAAAACAAATGTTTTGAACAAAATACCTGAACACCAAATCTTTGATAAAAGACAAGTCATTAAAAACAATTGTTTAGAAAAAATGTCTAATGTGGAAACTCTAAATAAAAAATAGTAAATAAGTATTTTGAACATCAGTCCAAAAAAATCTTGATAAACAAACCCTAGTGAATAAGACCTGAATAAAATGTTTGAAGAACCAAAATTTTGATAAATAGGTCCAAAAAAATAGTCTAAATACCAAATCTTGAATAATTACTCTGAATATAACTAATTTTTGGAAAATCTACATAGTTCAATTTTTTTTTGAAAGGCATTAATAAGGTTAGTCTATAAAAATGTATAATACCATGATTTGTTTTCCTAAGTTCAAAAACTAAGGAGTAATCTAATTAAAACTTTACACAGACATGTAGAATAAAGGCTTAACAAATAAGGCCAAAATTCAAAATAATTTGGGTCACCATTTATCTTTAAATAACAAGGGGTATGTTCGGTATAACATGTGAGACTACGAGATTATGGATCTATATGATTATTATAAATGGGTTTAGCCTTGGTGGTCACTTTGGTTCCATATCTAGTCTTGAGTAGCATGCATAACCAATATGAGGATAGGTATCTACCCATATTCACAGTGAAATCCTAAGAAAGGCATATATTAAAGTATGGGGTAAGTCAATGACTATGAATTCCTATGTAATATAGAGTCTTAGGCATGCATGCAATGTGAGTCTTAGGGCATTGATGATACCCATAATTTTAACTGCTATTCTATCCAATTAGATGAACACTTTTGAGATGGGATAATATGTTATACCTAGCATGTCTATGATTTTATTTGGCATCACTAAGTTGCTTGCCCCTAATTCTATCATACAGTTATGTGTGAGATGCTTGCCAATAATAAAATAAATTTATAATGGGGGTGATTTGTTACTTCTATGTTATTCTTGCTCCTTTGGTTGACATATGTTTATAGAAGTAGTGTGAATAATCTATAATGGCTCATGTGATTAGTAATTACTTAGGGTGTCTTGGAGAAAATTCTTTTGAGAAGGAATAGCAATAGCATCCCACATCATCATATTTAGGCTAGTCTTCTTCATTTTACCAACTATGTTAAATGGGATTTAAGACCCTTTTGTCTGTGATTTTTGAATGGAAACCTCCTCTTGCACCTATAAACTAATTTAAAAATAACTCTCTTTTTTGCATGACTATTTTCACAAATAGTTAGAATTTACCTTTGGTAGCTCTAACCTTAATGTCTATGAATAAAACTTGGGGCACATAAGTTGAGGGTGTAGAAGAAGATAACTCCCCCTATTGCCCTCATTTTTTTTTATCTTGTGTTAAAATCAACTAGGTTACTCCCTACACTTGGAATTTCATTCTAAATCATATCATTGAAGTCACCCTCTTGCCAATTCAAGAGAGTAAACTCACCTTTCTCTAATGATTGTGCTTTCAATTCCTCCATTTGTTAAACTAGAATATTTGGTTGTTCCTGAGGTAGTGATGTGTTTTGAATTGTAGGCACCTTATTTGAAACCCCATTCACATATATGGATTTATAATATAGTTGATCATATGTAAATCACCATTCATCATCTTGCACCATCTTTTTATGCATGAGCATGAGGGCTCTATAAGTGCTATTAGTGTTCAAAGTTTTCACATAAGGTATCTTATTATATGAGAGATAGTTTTAGGCTTGTGTGTCACATTGATAGAATGGTATATTTAGATGATATGGATGGTTGAAGGATTGTTAAGTCTTGGAGTGTTATGATTTATAACTTTTGAGTGCTAATAGATCATTTCCAAATCTCTACAATAATTATTTAACTTTGTGTAGCTCACTTGAAGGTGTAATTGATGGAATAAGTGGGATAGTTATGATAGGAATGGGTTTTAGAGTCAAAAAAGAGAGCAAGGTAGGTTGACTTATAGATAAGGGCTTATGAAAAAAAGGCATAGGGGGTTTGGGAATAATTTTCCTTGTTTGGATCTAATAATTCTTTGTGTGCATAGCCACATCATATGTGTTTAATAATATTGTACCTCCCATGGATTGAATCATCATGACCACATCACTATTTAGACTTCTTAAAAATATAAAAAAGTAGTATTATGAAAAGGTTGTACCAAGTGTGGAATTTAATACCAATTTTTTTATTATTTGAAATTAAAGTTGACCATTTTATCATGTGAATCTATTTTAATGGTAGTGAGTTGATCCATCAATGATAGGTGGTCGCTCTTCTCCTTGACCTATCTACATAGTTTCACACGCATCCTGTCTAATTTTGAATAGTATTAGGATGCAAACATAAATACCACTAGAGTGATATTATTTTAAAATAAAAGGTAAGGAGACACACCACAATGTTGTCTTTGGCTATATTGTGGATGGAGAAAATATTTGTAACATCTTGTATGTGCTTTATAGGAGTAGTAGAGTTCACTCTAGTAAAGTAGGGGATGATCTTAAAAACAACTATAGGAATGTCATCATATTGGGGGAGGTCCAATGGATGACCTACATTAAAGGAGACAAAGGGATGATTTATAAGAGTATCCATGAGTGGGATAGGGTATATTCTTCCTTTGGGTGCATGAAATATGAAAAATGGGGGATTAGATTGATCTCTAGGGGAAGATTATCTTAAATCACTAGCTCTATTTAAAGGGGATGTAGATAATTTAACTCTTCTTCTAGTAGGTGCATGTAATTTAATAAAATTAAAATAAGTACCTCTCAGAGATGTTCTTATTTTTCTTGGCATGTAGATGAAGAACTAATCTTTGAAAACCAAAAATGTCTAGATTCACCAAGTGATATATAGAGTGTATTCAACACTATTGACTAATACTAACACCAAATTCATAGTTAAATATTTTAACCTTCATCCCATTAAGCATGCCAAAAACTATTATCACTCAAAACATGTACATATGGTCATAACAACTCTTTTATAGTCTACTGCACAACACTTCTATGATAAGCAACTTGGATCTACATACCTGAGAGTAATTATATGCTTTGATGTAATAATGGGATCATCCCACAAGGTTTTATAATATTTCACTCCTTGGTATGAACCATCAAAGAAGGCCAAATTTCTTCTAATATAAGTGCACCTAGTTTAGGACCAGTTTATAGACCTAAAAAATGCATAAGGAAATATGTGGCTAATACTAAACCTAATATTGATAAAAGAAGGGTGTTAACAAAGGTTTATAAAGCATCAAAACATGTTAAGTATGAGTATATCTAGGATATACTTTAGTATGCATAATAGTGTATCATATTCATACAAGAGGTTGGATAAAAGAAACATAACAAGTGTGAATCATCATGTGTTAAGTAGGAAGTAAGAAAAACTAGTGATTCATTAACATGAATAGAGTATTCAAATTAAATTTGACATAAATTAGTTAGACACTATACATGAAAATTCATACAAGGAACAAAGTAAGAAATCACACATGTAAACATAACTAGATAAGTCTATGTTGATGTCTTCAAAAGTGGAACCCTATTATTCTTAAAAATACAAGTATATATAAACATTAAAGTCTATTAAGATTCATATTCTTATCATAATTAGTGAAAAAAGTGGGGTCTATTCATATTATAACCTATTACAAGTCATGGAGATAGGAAAAAGTAGACTTATACACTATAAAATGAGTACATAATGCACAAATATTAGACAAATATCCTATATAGCTTTACAATCCAAATTCTTCTCTGAATACATTCCCAGACTTAAAATGTTATCTCATCCTAAGACAACATTTTAGGATCTCTAAAATTTCACAATTGAGAAGAGGCTAAATAAGTGGTTAGACTAATAAGAATTGCAAGAATTAATCAAGGCACCATTTTTGGTTTTCACTTCTTATGTACTACTTATACACCCTTTTAGGTTTTCAAATAAGTATCATATCATCCTACCACCCTTTATGGGTTTTCAATATGCTATCATAGCTATATGGCCTCTCTTTATAGGTTTTCAACCAACTTGGCCCTACTTGTCTTACTAAGTCATCCCGATACAAAATTTATACTCTATGTGGTACTTAACTTGATGGAGGTGGCATAGACACATAGGATGACTGACCAGAAGAATCCTTGGACTTATATTACCATGGAATTGCACTAATAAATTATATTTTAAATAGTTTATAGTGGTTAATATATAGGTGTGTTGATAATTTGGGAAACTTACTTCACTAGAAAAGGGAGTCAAATTAGTTTTGTAGGCATTCCAATCTAAGATGACTTCTTAGATCAGCCATAGTAGGGTGTGTAATAAAGCATGGTAACCAATGATCTACTTGAGATCTATGTCATCATTTATACTCATTTCTACCTTGGTATTGGTGACCCTAATCTAAATCTCACTTCTCAGCTACTCCATCTTATTTTCATGACATTGAGCTTAGAGGCTAATGAAGGAGTAACATAGAACCTGACTCTACTAGTTGAAGAGGTTGTTTCACATGCTATCCTTAGTGTTGAGATAATATTAGAGTGCTACATTATTATCTTACCCAATGGTAGTGTGGCTGACCATGGTTAATTTGGCGGTGGTGGACATTGTAAAGTCTACACTAAAACTAGCTAGGAAATTATCTAATTGATGTTTCCAATCTAGCAAGCTATGCATGACCTATTATACTTGCAGTGTAGTAGTATCTAGCATGCCTTGATAATCCTCCAATAAATTAATGAGGGTCATAGCCTTGATCTTCACATCTAGTCCCAATTTATCAAATGTGTGGAGTTTTTATGTTATACACCAGTCCTTGGTTAACTAAGAGACCAATGTCTTGAGTTTGTAGTGGTTAGACATGACTTGGTCCCCAATTGCTTGATTGACCAACTTAGGATAGGTTTCCTATATAATTTTGGTATATTTATGGAGGCTAGCCTTAAAATTGACATTCTCCACCTTATATTAATCCATTTAATATTCTAGAGAGGTGACCTTATATGTAATGGACTCTTAGAATGTTATTATGCCCTTGAGTTATTTCTTAAATGGGAGTCTAGAGACATACAATGATGCTTCCTATTGGAGAGGGAATGATACTAATATGCTTGAAGTCATTTAAGGGTCAAGTCATGGCATGGCCATAAGTGGGAGAGAGAAGGTGGTGTACCAAACACCCATAATTAGGATGTCCCACATCCAAACTCCTCCCAAGTGAAATTCTAGGAGATGGGGACCTATTAGATCAATAATTTGTTTTTTTTCTTGTTTTGGTTACTCTACTTTAGCTTGTTGTTGCTCAAGTACCTACTATTATTATATTGTGGCCTCTAATACAAGCTTGAGTTACTTTATATAATCTTCAGCCTATTTTAATTTGAACTTATCCTTTTATCTCATGTTCATCTCTTCTTTCACATCTTATTGTTTGCCTTTTTCTTCATCTACTTGTACCTTATGCATACATTCTTCTTCTTTCTTTTTCTCCACCAAGTTGTATCTTTGGATTGTTAAGCCAAAGCCTATCCCTATGCTTAGGCTTATGTTTATTACTTGTATAAATTTTCTTGTTTTCCTTATGTTTGGGAATAGTTTTAGCATATGGCTTCATTTTATTCTTCCTTCTTATTTGTACCTTCCTCAACTTGTTGTTATGTATGCATGGCATCTTCCTTGGCCTTCTTTACCTACATTATTGTGTCTTATTTTTGTTTTTCTTATTTTACCTTAGCCATGGTAGGAATATTGACTTCTTGTCCTTCTAATCTTACACTTCATGTTCTTGTTTGGATATGTTTATAGATTCTTGTGCCTTCTTATCCATTTCAAGGGTTCTCTATCGATTAACCTCTACATCTTGGGAATTTTGTGTAGCCTTGGCTTCTTTGGCTTGAGTTCTTACTATTTTTTTTGTTATTGATTATATTCCTTATGTAAATTATTCTCCTCATTTTTGATTTGCCACTACTTCTTCCCTTGAAAAATATTATTCTTCTGATGTGGGTGAGATCTTTGACCACTTAGGCTTGTGGTGAAGGTGATGAATCAATTTGATAGACCACTGAGATAAAAACCTATGCTTTTTTGTGCCCTGGCATGACCAATATACATTTAGGTGGTACTGAAGTTAAAGTTGGAGTAGGTTGTGCTTCCTACCTTATGGTTGGTCAATTGAATGTGCATTCTTTTATGGTAGGTGAGACCCTAGATTTATGCCTAGTTCATGGTCTACACATGAGTGACTCTGGCAGTCTTTATAGAAGTGATGCAAAGACATATTAAACTATGAAAGTGGTAGAAGGTTACTACTAGAAAAATTTAACCCTTTATTACAACTATTCAACTTATTCCTACATAATATCAATGATGATGGATGTAGGGCACATTTTAGGTCCACCCATAGATTTAGATGAACCTTATTGCATACTTCAACCATGCACACAACCTTATATAGTAATAATTACTTATCTTCCTCTCTATCATATTAGTCTCCATCCATTTTAGTAATCATTACCTCATAGACCTATTATTCATCCATGCCCATCTGTGGTAGGTCATATGAGCTTGCAATCTAAGGCACCTTAGGATCATCTAACTAGGTTGTCATGTTCCTTATCTTGTGCTTAAATGGAGGAGATGTAAATTTATGCTCGGTGGAAATCTTAAAATTTCCCTTCTATAAATATGAAATAATGGCATCCTCTTATTTTTGTGTTATAAGGATGGTTAAACCAGGTGGTATGGCTTGGAGTGGTGTCGCATGCCTAGATTTGAATACTTTATATTTGAAAACATCAATCTATGCCATGGCCATGGTAATAAATAATGGTATATGTCTAATGTGTGACCTTAGAAGCTTGTGGATATGTATTAATACACCTTTTATAAATAGGGTGATATAAACATGTTGACCCAAGTATTACACTACCTTTGATGTCACCCAAGGATGTGTGGTGATCAACTCTAGGAACTCCCCCCACCATGCTTTGAATTTTCCCTCATGAGCTAGGTATCCCACTCAAGTGTCCATATGAGGTTGGGTAATTACTACATTATCCAATAGTCAGGGTTAAGGTGTGCCTCTCCCTCTGGTGACTTCCATTATGTGAATCATATTAGAAAAATGAGAAACTAATATTGGATTGTGTTGATGCCCTTAGATGTATCACAGGTTCTCTTAGTATCTAAAGAACATTTCTCATTTTAGAATTTATGGAATTCAAAGCATGAGTAGAATATTATGGTAATCTAGTTACCTATGGTGAAATATCAATAGAGTAATAAACTATTCCATAATATTTATATTGATTGGTGGTTGGGAGCTACCATGGCCAATCTAAGTAAAATGTAAGGTATCTATACTATTATTAGTGAATTTATGATCAATTCATAAACTAAGGATTAATATGAATAAATATTTACAATGGAATTTAAGCTAGAGTGATTTTATTGAAAAAAAGTGGCAAAAGGAAGGGTAGGGCAAAAAGAAGATATTCTAATTTTTAGTCTAGACATTATGGCAAAGCTTAGATTTCATCATGACATGAAATAGCTATAGCATAGATCCTACCATGTACCAAGTAACTGTCTAAGGAAAGGATGGAACAATGCAAATAAGAAACTAGATTTAATTTAAGAATTTACTTCACAAGCAAATTACATTAGCACATCTACAAGAGAAGCAATGGGAATGAAATGAACCTAATATCTTTCAATTAACCTAACATAAGCACAAGTTAACAACTCTACATTCATATATGCACATCAAGAATCAATGAAAACCATTCAAATCTAGACATCTAAATAGATAGCTGAGAGAGAAGCTAGGTAATAATTGACACAAATAAACTTGGACAAACTTCCACTATTCCTTGCTTATTTTAATTGTTCAGAGTATATAATATAGTTTTAGCTCTAAAAACTCCCTCCCTTAAAAAATGGTAATATTGACATTTTATAGGAGACTAATGAAGTATATAGATCAGTCATAAGATTAAAAATATACAAGATTAATTATAGTTGTCCTTTTAACAAAGTTATAGAATACATTCCATTTTCTAAAGTGGACTAACCTATATGAAAATGTGCCAACACACTTACACATGCTTTTACAAAAAGAATATTTTGTTTTTGAGTATTACAATTTTTTTAACAAAGTAGAGTATTATTAGCTAGCTTGTTGGGCCATGTGATGAAGAATATCCCTATTTCTCCTAAAGAATCCTCATCACTTTTTGATGTTGTTCATCAGCTAGCCTTAAGTTGACATCTAACTCTAAAAGGTTCTCATCTTCCTAATCAACCAAATCATCAAAATCCCTATCATTTCTAACCATTAATTCCTTGATACTCTTTACCTCAACAATATTCTCCTCTATAAGTAGGATCATGCCCATGACCCTTCTATTATCATCCCCAAACTATCCTTGACTCTTGCTTCATACTTCTTGCATAACTAAGGTGACCCTCTGCTTGTACTCATCATATGTAATGATTCCTAGGGAGCTGAGTGTGGTAGGCTTGGAATCATTGTTCTAATAAGTTACTCAATTATATTCATCATCTCCTTGCCATCCATTATAATCCTTTCCAAGTTCCTTAATCATGTATTGAGACCCTAGATCTTATTAACAATTATTCTCATAATATTATTCAAGTGGGCAAAACTAATAGTTTTGAAACCATGGATCTTATCCTCAACTAGTATGTTGATTAAATTATTCATTTTATCTTTTGAATTCTACCATTGGGATATCAAACCCTTAGCTACTGCATCTTGATGAGCCAATGGACTCTATCTTATTCTCATTTCCTTTAAGGATTTAAATATATCATAAAAAAATTGCCTCAAACATCTTGATCATTTCCTCTAAGACTAATAGAACATCTTGTGTCTCAATATTTTCCTTTTATTTCTATAGGTTCTCTATTTTTTGATATAATCCTTTGATGTTTGATTTTAGTTGAGTTGAATGAGCATCAACTAATCCATCTATATATTCTTCATGCTAATGAATGGTTTAACTTTTTGAAAAGTGAACTCCTCATTCCCATACATGGTCTTCTTTTTTGTTACTCTTTCTAGGTTTTTTGTCTCTAGATTGAATTACACATTCACTAATGACTCTATGATTCTTGGAGGTTTTAGGATCTCCATTTGTGTGCTACTTGAGGTTCTAGGAGTGTCTACCTAAATACCACTTGACTCCCTAAGGGTAGTCATCCTTATTTCTTCCTCTTCCTTTATGAGACCCACTATCCATGTATTTTTCTCATCGTGGATATTGATGTTGACTTCTTTGGTCATGGCCCATGAATGTTGTAAGGTTAGAATCTTTTGCATTTTTCCATAAATGAACCATTAAGGGATGTGTTGACCAAATTTGAATTTTAGTCAAATTATGTCAACCCCTACATATTTAATTTTTTTTAAAGGTTCCTATATGTATAATATGGTCTCATGTGTGTCTAAATAACTCACCCATCCTTGCTCTAGCCTTGGTCTAAGTCCATCTTCCTTGTGCTTGTCTAGTCAACCAAAGTCAACTTTGGTCAAACTTGGTTAAAGGTTCAAATTATGTTATAAATGTCATAAAATGGTATTTTATATGTTTTAAGTTGTTCTTAGGTAATAAATTGGTCATTTACCATGTCTCATATGCAAAAATGCCCTTTTTGATCACATTTTGGCTTATTAAATGACTTATATAGACTTTCAAGGAATCAAATTTATCACAAAGTAGGATTTAAACGTGGAGGAGGTTAGAACATGTCATTTATTAGTCATATGTCATCTGAAGAAATAGTTTCATGATTGAAAATAGGAGAAACTCCTCAAAACTACCCCTTAATGGCACTTGTATAGACTTGAGAACTCCACCTTCAGTGAAAAAAGTGGGATAGTGTATATTCAAATCCATAAAGTCATTTACATGCCTGGTGTGCTGACAAAAGTTTTAAAAGTTCATTTTTGGCTTTTGTTTCATCTTTTTTTCCTTTACAAGCCAGCAAAGGTCAATTTGAAATGCTTGGTACAAGCCATACAGTTAGAGTTGGGATGAATGCTCTTGGGGATTGAAAGAGGTTTGAGTTAGATTGAATTGTATATAAAAAAGTTTTAGTTTCATGTATCCCTCTTTATGAACCATCACTAAGACCTCAGCAAACTTTTTATGCTTCTTCATCTAAGAGGGGTCTCTATTTGAGTTTGTTTCAGAAACTTTTGCTTTGATTTGAAAGGTTGAGTGTTTTCATATGTTTCTCAAGACATTTTTATATACTTTTGAATTATATTATTACCTTTTCAGCTATAAATAACTCAATAGGCCTCTTATAGGCTTATTTATGCTTATAAATTGATTCTTTCACATTTGGGGTTTTCTCAGACAAAGCTACAGGTGATTTTACATAATGGTGAAATGTGATAAGGTCTCTTTAAGACCATTACATGTTGGAAAGCTCAAAATATACCTCCTTAAAATGTCAATTGGGTAAGAGAGGGTGAAAACTACCTTTAAGCATAATAAATTTGAGTTTTGGTCTTTTTTCCCTAAAAAGCCAATATATAGGCCCTGTAGGTTTTGAAAACAACATAAAACATAGTTTCAAATACCTTTTTATGCTCCTAATTATTTGGTTTTATATTATTTAACATGGATAAGAGATATGAAAATATTGGAGAGAGGAAGACCAATGAAAAGTGGTGATTATGAAGTTCAAAAGTGTTCTTAGAACCACTAAAATAATGTAGTGATAACCTATAGGATCTGAAACTAGATAGAAATTTGCATCTAATGTTATTGTATTATAACTTATTCCCATGTTTGAAAGGTTTTTGTATAGATTAGATGAATAATTTGTAACCTAAGAATCATTTCAAGATGTGATACATAGTGTTTTGAGATCCATATAGACCTATAAGGGCTCCTAGTCAGGACATCAATCACCTACAACATGTCTTCAACTCCTTAAGCAAATTATTGTGTCCTAGGTTAGTACTAGATCACACCCCACGAGTGAATGATTAAAATGGTGAAACTAAAACTTTTATAACCTCAATATCACCTAGAAATTTTTGAATATAATTCCTTGCTTCTTTGATATAATTTGATTTCCATAGAGAGACCTAAAATATCCACCTATAGCAATATAACAAAATGATGACTCAGTTTGAAGTCTAAAAAATGTTTTGAAGACATTCAAGGTGTAATATAGTTTAAATTACATATCTTGTGACTTAAAATCATTAGGATGATATCTATATATACCATGACCAACTCTTATGAAATTACAAACACCCACAAGCAAGGTCAGTAAGCACTTTTTCTCAATCAAAGGACAATGAGCTAGCATTACTGTTTGGTGGTGTTTGGGGGTGTCCAATGTGAATTAAATAATTGGTATACATTATATGAATCCAAAGTATGTTTCAATGGTTAATAAACATCATTATAATAATCATGAGCCCTTTTTTCACATATAAGACCCTAAAAAGAGCTCTCACATAGTTAATTATGATTATCTCAGATAGTGACTTAAGAGATTGAGGCAAGTTGATGTCTATTTTTCTTATTGAAGAAGGCCAGTCTAATCAAAAAATTTAGACCAATAAATATCCATTGACACATCTAACACAAGGCTTAATTCAATTCTCATAGACACCTCCAATAGACCCTGAGAAGGTGTCTTAATCAACCAAGTAGAAACCTTGTTTGGAAGTGAGAGGTGCCTTAGTAAAATAAATGGAATTAAACCTTGGTATAATGGTGGATGACCACATAAGTGATCCTAGGAGTTATTTTTTTAACCCTTTAAAAAATA
Source organism: Torreya grandis (assembly GCA_037957365.1). Taxonomy (NCBI): domain Eukaryota; kingdom Viridiplantae; phylum Streptophyta; class Pinopsida; order Cupressales; family Taxaceae; genus Torreya; species Torreya grandis. The sequence continues at coordinate 962,941 of JARHVA010004879.1, forward strand.
TAAATAATCCTATAATATGTGTCTTTTAAGGCAAACCTTAGTCAATGTTTCAATAACCCTGCAGGCAGTTTCCTAGGCAAACTCAGTCTTGGAATTTGTGTTATTTGAAGGGCCAAATATTAGAGTTAGGAGATAATTTTTTTGGAGAACATCCTTATGACTTAAATCACTCTCTAAAATGGATTTTTTTAGAATAATATGGGAATTTCCCCCTATTTTTTCATAGATAGGGGCTCTTTTCCCTTTATACAAAACCTTACAATATTGTAAGGAGATCAAGATATGGACCAGAAGCCAAGAGAAAACTTCAAGAGAGTTTTCTTAGTTTAATTAAATTTTATGAAACGTGGGAAACATTGTTATAATTTTTTAATTTAGACAAGATGTTCTGGGCTACTAGGTTTGTAGGTAGACCTAGTAAGGTAAAGTGCAAGCCTAACCCCAAATGGGAAGTCATTTCTATTTATATAATTTGAAAAGAATTCCAATGATTTGATTCATGTTTGTATACATACAATATATGTGTCTTGGCTATCAAAAATTAGGGGAATCCATTATAAGGTCATGGGGAGCTTAAGTTGTAGTCAGGCCTAGATAACAAGATTAGGACTAGTTTTCAACTGAGAAGCTTTTCAAACATCTAGCATAAAAAAACCTTAAATCATATTGGAACACATTATTTTAGTGTATACAGAGGTTTCTAAGCCACTAATTTTAAAATAAGTTCTCCAAGAATCCATTTTTGGATTTAAATACACTCAGACCTCATAAAATGCATGGAAAAAGACATAAATGGTAACTTAAGATGATTAGATCTCTCATGATACTTTACATGGTAAGCTAAGGTGATTAGATATGTTAGAGAGGGTTCCTAGTATGCCCTTAGAAGGATTTGTAAAGGTTTTATACATCAAAATTTCATGAACAAAGGTTAATACCAGATACCTCCTATAACCCTCAAAAACCCTCACTAAGGACCCAATTGGGAAAATAAGGCATTTGAAGAATCCAAATGGAGATTAAAGGCCAGGGAAGTGAATTTAAGATGTAGAGGACTCACTAGGGACATGATACATGTAATTGATGTGTACCTTACCTATACAAATGGGGTATAATAAATATTTATTTGATATATTTTTGTGTTTTGTAGTTGTGGAGGAGTTTCAAAGGATGAAATCACTTTTGGAAGATATTATGGGACTTGTTCCAAGTCTCCATGATCATTTATTGAGGCTTATAATCTCCTAAGTGTGATTACCATCTCTTTCATCTCAGCTAATCTAGTGGGTAGATAGTGAACACTTAGTGAAAATGGTGAAAGCTCTAATTGGGAAGCCTTTTAAGGCTTTATTGATGAACCTGATGACTTAGAAACTCTTGACATGTGTCATAACTCCTTGTTCATGGATAAAATTACATAATTGGAAAGTTTTTTGGTGCCAAGTGCAAGATGTGCATGAGAAGGAGTTATTTGTGACTGTCATGAATGATTACTCATGGTTAGAATAATAAGAATGATTATGGACTAATCCAATGAATGTGAGGGATTATTGGTAACCCCTCCCCTTTAGATCAATCATAATACTTGACCCTACTTAGTGATGATATAGTCTAATGAGGGAAAATCATGAAGACAATTCCTTATGCATGAGAGAGAGAATCTACACCACATATGGAGGAGTTAGATGAGTTTAAGAGACATTTTTCCTTACTTTCCTTTTAGGACCCATCTCATGCCAGTTTCCATTGATGTTTAAACTCCTTCTTACTTGAAAAGTGTCTTAGTGACTCTTGGGCTTGACTTTCTCTCTCTACTCTCATAATTTCTATAATTTTAGCCTTTTTTATTATTGTATTGATCTGTCAACCTAGGTATGGTGAAGCCCTACCAAATTTTTACCTTAAATCAATGAAGAATTTTGTTTTACCTCATTTGATATTTCACTAAGTATGTGTTTTTTTTGGTCTTGTGAAAGTGTATTTTGCTTACCTTCACATGTTACTCTTCTTAGTGCCTTGTGTGAATTGAAAGCTCTCTATTATAGGTCAACAAGAAATGTCTAATGTCAATTGTAGGTATACTGAGTAGCTCATTCATTAGTGTTTCTAGAAGACCTATTGTCTAATTCTTCCTAGCCTAAGATCCCTCAACACCTCATGCTTGAAACATTGATATATAAGAGGAGTGTTGAATTGGATGAAGTGTATTTATGGGATTCTCTTTGGTTTTAAGTACATTGTAAGTGGTTTGAGTAGAGTATATATTTGGTGTATCACCTCCCCTAGATTATATTTGTTTTTAGTTATATTTCTCCTTTTTCACCCCCTAAAAGTTAGTAGTGGGTATGATCTATAGTGATACATCAAGGGAACTAGACCTAATCTAGAGATCCACCTTAAATGTGGGTGGCCCACAGCCCTGAGGTGGTCCCATTATGCCATTTGAATGAGGAGAGACTTGTCATCTCCTCAATGGTTGAAATTTTAAGTGAAAATATTTTTTGGCATGCTTGGTGGGACACTTTTTCCAAGAATTTGAGGAATTTTGGTTTTCTCCTCAAGATATCATATTTTATACTTAATTTCACTAAGCAAAAATGGTTACTCCAAGCATAAATCTACTAGTTAAGTAGTCTAGGTACACTAATTAAATTTTTTTTTTTCTCTACACTTTTCATGAGTGATTCATGGATAATTTTGATGTTGAGTTTGTCTTAACACAAGTTGGGGAGACACATCCATCCTTGCCTTTTCCCTCTCAATATGAACAAGTCCTTGGCCAAGCTTGTCATGATACCTATCAATCCTATGTTGCCTATAATCAGCCCTATCAAGCTTGTAATTTACCTAGTCCACCTAGTTACTCTCCAAGTCATTCCATCACAACTTTCAAGAAGACTCTCATTGGGTATAAAGACTATATGTTAGACCTTGATACTAGAAATGGTTGTGGTAAAGTCATCCCTAATTATTGTATCAAAAGTGTGAGAAATGATTTGGATCAAATCAAGAAAGAATGGATGCCTATAGAGAGAGCTAATTGATAAGGTCTTACCAATCAGATGATTGAAATTTATGGCCTAATTTTACACCTAGAAGAAAGGCTGAGAGCTCATGAACTATCTGTCTTGGTAGCCCCAATATACCCCACATCAATCTTCAAGTGTGTCAACTTTTCCCACTCAAAATTCTAATCCAAGTATGTTTCAAAATGCCCCAAGTTCTTCAAGCATCCCCAAAGTTTCCCTTCTTGTAAGTCCATCCAAGAGAGTAGACAAAGGAGGGAGGACATCACTATTAATAAAGTTGATTTATTTGGAGAATATTTGGAGAAAGGAAAATTAAGTTTTGAGGCCCATCCTGATAAGTAGATTAAATTGGCCAATTAGATTTTAGGGCAATCTATCATGATAATAGAAAATGAGGTTCCTAAGCCTACTTTCCCAATTGGGAGACAACATACCAAGCCCAAAGAAACCCCAAGTTCCATCAACCTATCATTTCCACCTCCATTTACATCTCAACCCCATAGAGAACTCTCTAAGCCTAGTGTCCCAAGATAGAAAGTAGTGACAGCTTGTGGAAATAAGAACAAAGCATGTTCAAGTGGAGAAGTTGAAAGTGAAGAGAAATTTGAGACTACTCAACTCCCTCCCACCCCTCATCAAAAAACCATTGAACCTGTCTTTCCACCTATTCTAACTAATCCATTTTTCCCTTCTAATGGTGAGGATTGGATTGCTCCTTGGGAGCCTTCTTGGGATAAACTTCCTAGTTTTGAGATGCCTAGTATTGGCATCACTAAGAGGGAAAAGGAGATGGAGATTTTAGTTTAGAGTAATGATGATGAAGATCTAACTCCTTGTGAAGAAACTTTATATTTTGATGGTAATGAAGATGAAATTCCTTGTGTTGAAGAAGATGCCTTGGAAGAAGTTCTTTTGGTTTCTAAAGAATAAGAGGAAGAGGTTTCTCTTGTTGTTCCCTTTCATGATGCTAATCAAGAGAAGGATGATTATTTGTGGAAGATATTTTAAGACATTTGAAATGAATTTTAATGTTTCATAGGGCCTATAAGTCTTTTAGAGCTGACTAAAATACATGGTAAGCAAGATGATGTGTTTCAATAAGAAGACATTTGGCACACATATATGCAAATATTTAAAGAATCTAAAGACTATGAGAGGACAAGACTCCTAAGAAAATAAACCCAAGATATTAAGGATCAAGTATATGTTGAAAGTTATCATCATTAAGAGGCTCTAAATCATGATAGAGTAATCTATGATGACTATAAATCTTTTGAAGAAGGTTTGAAGGTATGAAGCTGATCCTACAACCATGGAGGAAGAATTTGAACAAGAAAAATTATTATAGTACTATAGCACAACATTTATTGAATGCTTTGAAGAGGCTGTAACAAATGAGAAGGACAATGAGGCCTTTTAAGAAGACATAGACTTCCAAAAATCTATCTCATGCATAGAGATGTAGGAGCAAAAAGGAAGCACAGGTCATCTAGTACTACATCCAAAAGTAAACATGCTTGGAACCCTCATTCATGTAGTGAGGAAGGAGATTCAAGGTAATTTCCTTTTGATCCAATAATGGAGGTATGTTTAGGTTGACTTGACATAATTAGTTTGCTTGTTGTTGTGTCTTATTTTCATAGGTGCTTAGTAGCACAAGTGTGTCTTTACTTTGTGTGTTTACTTGGTCTTGTGTGTTGTATTCCTTTGTGTGTTTTTAGGTCAATAAGCTATCTTATTAGTCAATTCAAGGCATGATCATGTTTTTTCAAAGATATTCTGACTCCCTTTTCCCTATGGATGGGATAAGGCTACTGGTTCTTAACATAAACAAGCATGTTACCCTTAGGAATTGCCAAAAATGTTGACCAAATTTGAATTTTAGTCAAATTGGGTCAACCCCTACATATTAAAACTTTTTAAACAATTAATATATGTGTAACAAGGTCTCATGTGTGTCTAAATACCTCACCCATCCCTACTCTAGCCTTGGTTTAAGTCCATCTTCCTTGTGCTTGTCTAATCAACTAAATTCAATTTTGGTCAACTCTATTCAAAATTCATCAAAGGTTTAAATTGTGTTATAAATTTCCTAATATGGTATTTTATATTTTTAAAGTTGTTTCTAGGTCATAAATTCATCCTTTACCATGTCTCATATGCAAAAATGCCCTTTTTGATCACATTTTAGCTTATTAAATGACTTGTATAGACTTTCAAGGAAGAATATTTGTCACAAAGTTGAATTTAAATGTCAAGGAGGTCAGATCATATCGGTTATATATTATATGTTAGATAAATAAATAGTTTTATGCTTGAAAATAGGAGAAACTACTCAAAATTGCCCCTTAATGGCACTTATATGGACTTGAGAAGTCCACCTTCAGTAAAAAAAATGTAAGATAGTGTCTCTTCAACTCCCTAAAGTCATTTATATGCATTTTTTGCTAAGAAAAGGTTAAAAAGTTTAGTTTTTTCTTCTGTTTCATCATTTTTTCCTTTACAAGCCAAGAAAGGTAAATTTAAATTTTTTGGTACAAGCCATTTAGTTGGAGTTGGGAGGAGTGATCTTGGGCAGTGAAATAGGTATTATTCAACTTTAATTTCATATCAATAAGTTTTATTTTCATGTATCCCTCTTTATTAACCATCACTAAGACCTCAACCAACTTTTTATGTTTCTTCATCCAAGAGGGGTCACTATTTGAATTTGCTTCAAAAAAATCTACTTTGATTTGATAGGTTGAGTGTTTTAATATGTTCCTCAAGGCCATTTCATATAATTTTTAATTATATTATTTCTTTTTGAGGTCTCAATAACTTAATAGGCCTCTTCTATGCTTATTTCTTCTTATAAATTAATTCTTTCATGTTTGGAGTTATCTCAGACAAAGCTATAGGTGATTGTATGGAATGGTGAAATGTGATAATGATAAGGTATCTATTAGACCATTACATTAGGGAAAGCTCAAAAAATACATCCTTGAAACATCAATTGGGTAATATAGGGTGAAAACTACCTTTAAGCATAAGAAATTTGAGTTTTGGTCTTTTGTACTTGAAAAGCCAAAACAAAGGCTAGGTAGGTTTTGAAAATAACCTAAAACATAGTTTCAAATACCTTTTGATGTTCCTAATTATTGTTTTGTATCATTTAACATGGAAAAGATTTATTCAAATCTTGGAGAGAGGAAGATAAATGGAAAGTGGTGATTAATAGGTTCAAAAGTGTTCTTGGAACCACTAAAATAATGTAGTGATTACCTATAGGATTTGAAACTAGATAGACCTTTGCATCTAATGTTATTGTCTTAAAACTTGTTTTCATGTTTGAAAGGTTTTATATAGATTATATGAATAATTTTTAACCTAAAAATCATTTCAAGGTGTGATACATAGTGTTTCAAGATCCATAGAGACCTATAGGTTCTCCTAATCAAGACATTAATCACCTACAATAGGTCTTCAAATCCTTAAGCAAACTCTTGTGTCCTAGGTTGGTGCTAGATCACACCCCACATGTAAAGGATTAAAATGGTGAACATGAAACTTTTATAACCTAAATTTCACCTAAAAAATTATGAATATAGTACATTGATTCTCTGATTTACCTTGATGTCCGTACATAGACCTAAAATATCCACCTACAACAATACAACAAAATAGTGACTCAATTTGAAGTCTAAAAGATGTTTTGAAGACATTAAAGGTGTGATATAGTTTTAAGTGCATATCTTGTGACTTCAAATTATGAGGAGGAGATCTATATATACCATGACCAACTCGTATGAAGTTATAAACACCTATAGGCAAGGTCAGCAAGCACTGTTCCTTAGTCAAAGGATAGTGAGATAGCATTAATGTTTGGTTATGTTTGGGAGTGTTCAAAGTGATTTAAATAATTAGTATACACTACATGAATATAAATGATTTTTCAAAATTTAATAAACATCATGATAAGTAGGATTCGTTTTTTTCACCTATAAGACCCTGAAATTAGCTCTCACATAGTCAACTGTGAATATCTCAAATAATGACCTAAGAGATTAAGGAAAGTTGATGTCTAATTTTCTTATTGAAGAAGGATAGTATAATCAAACACTTAATACCAATAAATATTCATTAGGATCCATTGACACATCTAACATAAGGCCTAATTCATTGCACATAGACACCTATAATAGACCTTGAGAAGGTGTCTCAGTCAACTAAGCATAGACCTAGTTTGGAAGTGAGAGGTGCCCTACTAAAATAAATGAAATTAAACCTTGGTAAAATGGTGGACGAACACCTAAGTTATCTTTTGAGTGATTTTTTTAACCCTTTCAAAAATATAAACAAGCCTACAATATGGGTATTTTCAAGCAAAACATAGTTAATGTTTCAGTAAACCTACAGGGAGTTTCCTAGGCAAACTTAGTCTTGGAATTTGTGTTATTTTAAGGGTCAAATATTGGACTTATGAGCTAAATGTTTTTAGAGAACATACTTGGGACCTAAATAACCCTCTATAATGGTTAGTTTTATGAGACTAATAGGGGAAGTACCCCTCATTTTGTCTCAGATAGGGGACACTTTTCCCTTTGTACAAAACCCTATAACTTTGTAAGGAGATCAAGATATGGACCAGAAGCCAAGAGAATACTTCAAGAGATTTTTTGGAGTTGAATTAAATATGATGAAACATTGGAAAAATTTATATAAGTTTTGAATCTAGACAATATTATTTAGGCTACTAGGTTTACAGGCAGGCCTAGTTAGGCAAAGTGCAAGCCTAACCCCAAATGGGAAGTCATTTATATGTATAGTATTTGAAAAAAATTCCAATTATTTTATTAATGTTTTTAGATGTAAAATAGATGTGTATTCACTATCGAAAAGTAGTGGAATCCATCATAAGGTCATGGGGAGCTTAAGTTGTTGTCAGGCTTGGAGAACAAGATTAGGCCTAGTTTTCAAATGAGAAGCTTTTCAAACTTATAGCATAAAAAACTATCAAACCTATTGGGACACATTATTGGGTGTATTTAGAGGTTTATGAGCGACTAATTTTCAAATAATTTTTCCAAGAAGCCATTTTTGGGTTTAAATACACTTAGACCCATAGAATGCATGGAAAAGGACATGAATGGCAACTTAAGATGATTTTATCTCTTGTGAAACTTTACATATAAAGTTGAGGTGATTAGATATGTTATAGAGGGTTCCTAGGATTCCATTAGAAATATTTGGATATGGGTTGGATTTAAAACTTTCATGAATAAATGTTAAGACCAAATACCTCCATAGAACCCTAAAAACCCCTCATTAAGGACATGATTGGGAAAAGAAGGCATTTGAAGCATCCAGATGGAGAGTAAAGGATAAGAAAGTTATTTTAATATGTAGATTATTCTCTATGGACTTGACACATGTAATTGATTTGTACCCTACCTATATGAATAGGGTAAAACATATTTTTATTTAATAGATTTATGTGTTTTATAGGTGTGGAGGAGTTTCAATGGATGAAATCACTTTTGGGAGATAGTATGTGACTTGTTCCAGGTCCTTATGATCATATATTAAGGCTTAAAATATCCTAAGTGTGCTTACCATCTCTTTCATCTCAGTTAATCTAGTGGGTAGATAGTGAACACTTAGTGAAAATGGTGAAATATCTAATTAGGAAGCCTTTTAAGGATTGATTGATGAGATTGATGACTTGGAAACTCTTGAAATGTTTCATTCCTTTTTTTACATAGATAATATTTAATAATTGGAAAAAATTTGGGTGCCAAGTGTGAGAGGTTCATGAGGAGCTATTTGTGACTGTCATAAATGATTGCTCATGGTCATAGGAATAGGAATGATTAGGGAAAAATAAAATGCATGTAAGGGATTTTTGGTAACCCTTCCCATTAATATAAATCATCATATTTGACCCTAATCAATGATGAGTTAGTCTAATGAGGCCAAATCATGAAGACAATTTTAGATGCATGAGAGAGATAATCTATGCCACATATGGAGAACTTAGATGATCTTAAGAGACATGTGTCCTTTAATTTTGAAACCCATTTCATGATAGTTTCCATTGATTTTGTAACTCTTTATTATTTGTTGACAAGTGTCTTAGTGACTCTAAGGCTTCAACTTTATCTCTCTACTCTCACAATTGTTATAAATTCTAGATTTTTTGGGTATTGTATTGATCTCTCCCCCTGGGTATGGATAATACCTAAAAAAATATTTCCTTGAATCAATGAATAATGTTATTTTACCTCCTTCAATATTTCAATAAGTTAATTTTTTGGTTTTTAGTCTTGTGCAAGTGTATTTTGCTTACTTTCACATGTTACTCTTCTTAGTGCCTTATGTGAATTAAAATCTCTATTTTTTAGGTTGGAAAGAAGTGTCTAATGTGGATTGTAGGTATAGTGAGTATTTCATTCATTAGTGTTTCTAAAAGACCTATTGTCTAAGTCCTCCTAGCCTAATCTCTCTTCAAGACCCCATGCTTGAAACATTGATGTAGAAGAGGAGTGTTGAATTGGATGAAGTGTATGTGTAGGATTCTCTTTGGTTTCAAGTGAATTATAAGTGGTGTGAGTAGAGTATCTATTTGATGTATCACCTCCCCTATATTAGTTTTGTTTTTAGTTATCCTTCTCCATTTTCATCCACCAAAATTTAGTATTAGGTTTGATTTATAGTGGTACATCAAGGGAACTAGCCTTAATCTAGAGATCCACCTCAAATTTGGGTGACCCATAGCCCTGAGGTGGTTCCATTATGACACTTGAATAAGGAGAGACTTGTCATCTCCTAAAGGGGTGAAAGTTGAAGTGATAACAAGATGATTGACCCATGAATGGGATTTTCATAACTGAATAAGTTAACTTCACTCAAAGGATGAGTGAAGGTTAAATTTGGCTTTTCTTTCCAATTGGGACCAATGCCAACTCAACCTTCCTCTTTTTAAGTGGTGAAACTAGAACTAGGTCTAAATATATCTCCTTCACCTTTTCTTATTCTACATCTTTGGCTTGGGCCCAAGTTTCCTCATCTTGTTCTTCGTCATCATCTGATCCATATATCATAGTAAGTACATTCAGTTCATCCTCCACTATCTCCCTAGGACTTAGTGCAATCATGTCAAGGATCTCAAATGGTGTCTCTAGCCTTTTAGGTTGGGTAGAAGATAATGCCCATTCATTAGGTGTTTTTTCCAATTTATCCTTCTCAAGTCCTTGTGTAACTTATGCTTGAGGTTTTTATAATGGTTGTTCTAGGTGATTTCTCATCTCTAGCCATCCTAGCCTAAATCCTAATATTATTCTTCTTCAACTTAGTCAACACTTCTATGAAATTGGAGGCCTTGATACACATCATGTCATGAATACCAAGCCAATTTTCATAGTGGTAGTTTATTAATTTTTGTTTCAAATGTTTGATGACCCTTTCATATGGGTTCTACTACCTCAATTCATCCAATTGTAAGTTGAAGGAGCATCTATGTTTAGAGATGACATCTACATGATCCCAATTATGTAATATAGACTTGCTAATGGTTAAAGGAAAATGGTTAAGGAGTCCCTTCCTTTATATCTTGCACATACTATTTATGCCATGGAAAATTTGGTATGTAATCTCCTATTCTACTAATTTGGTAGGCACATGGACTAGTAGTTTGAGGGGTTGAGTTCATGTCTATTCTATTCTAATCACTGTGCAATTTGGATACAACCAAAATTCTCTAATTAACTCCACATACTTCTTGACCAAAGGGATAAACCTACCCATGGGGATCCCTATAATAGCTTATACCAAATATGGATATGCATAATCATAAATGAATTGTCTATTATTTCTATACTTGAATATGTGCAATTTGGAATAGTGATGGGAAATATTTTATCTCCCTTCAAGTGACCAATTCTATATGTTAGAGATTTTGGTGTTGGCCAATAGGGAATCTATAAGATATAACATCATAAAGTGTTTGTTTATTTTCTTCTTCATGGATAAAAATTGCTATTTCAAACAAATGTTGATTATCTCACCCATTGGGGGAGTGAGTCCTTTTTCTATCATGAAGTATAGATAAGGTACGTATATTTTATTACCATGTGTGGTGGAAGCGGATCCAGATAATCTATTCATCAAGGTTATGATTATTCTAGTTTCTTCCCTAAACTAGATAATTTTATTCTTTCTTATGGGGTCTTAGATCACATGCATTGTGACAATCAACCATGGGGCAAGGATGGTATTTAAGTCAGTTTTACTAGTCCATGATCTAATTCTAGGTATGTCTACTTAGGGATTGCATAGCTTGTATTAGCTTTCAAATGTAAGAGGGTAAATATATTCTATCTTTTTAAAACTACATTCATGAACTTTCCAATCTTGATTAATTTTATAATCTCTAAAAATGGGGGCAATAACATTAATATAGTCCAATAACTCAAGTTTTGTAGTAGCATAGTGGAGACTAGTAATTTAGATGGAGATTAGGTCATCGTCTCTTTGGTTAATTATTTCATTCTTATTCTCTTCCATTATTATGGTTTTAATTTCTTTAATGGTCTAAAAAATCTTGGACCTATTTCTATTTTTGGTGTTTAATGCCATAACATCAAAGTGAGTATCTTTGAAGACTCTTCCCTCATTGTTTAAAGCTAAGCATAATTTTGTGTCATCAATTTGTTTTTATCTTCAAGTTTCCATGATTTTGAGACTTCTGAATTTCTCACTAATGGTCTATAAGTAGCCTTTGGGTCAACTTATTCTTGCTTAGATAACAATTGGATTCTTGGTGGCTTGATTGTGATTGGTTAGAGTTCAAATTAGGGATTTATGTGGAGGCTTTGGATTTTTTCATCTTTAATGGTAATATTTACTTGGAATTAGGTGAGTTCATGCCTTTGATTTGATTTATACCTTTTCCTTTCCTTGCCCATTAAATCTCCATTTTTGTCTTTTTTTGCTTGTATGGCACCTATGTGGCACCCATCTAGCATCTTTCATGCTATTTTTCATAAATTATTTAAAGGAACAAGATGTTGTCCTTTAAAATGCTTCTTTTTCATCACACCATCAGATATTTGCTCATGGATCAACATGAAATATTTATCATGATCTTGGGGTTTGCAAGTTATCAGTTATCCTCACATCAGGGTCCATGATTGTGCCACTTGGGACCTTCATAGGCCTTTTGGATTTTATGCTCTGTTAGTGAATGTGAGATCTCCACATGTCAGACCCATAGGCCTTTAGAAGTCTCATTAAATAGTGTTTATCAATTACACTCCATCTGATTGGCTAGCTCTAATTAACCACAAGCCATTGATATTTTAAGGTTCATGAACTTTAATTAACATAAGGACATAAGAAGGAACTTAAGCTACATACTTTAGACTAAAATTTATTTCATGTTAATAAACATGACATAAAATTTAGGATGAAATATTTAAGCTAAGTTTTAGAACACATATAAAGGGGGCTAAAATAATAGAAGGATCTAATACAAGGCTTTAACCTTGGGTTTTATCATATTAATAAACATGATAAAACTTTTAGGTTAAAATATTTTAAGTTAGGTCTTATGGTATAAAGACATATTTTTAAAATAAAACATAATATAAGTCTTTATCCTAAGGTTTATTATATTTAAATAAATGTAATTCGAACCTTAGGATTGATAATTAGATTAAGTCTATGTTTTTGACTATTAGACCACAATATCATTTTATCATTAAAGTTCAAAGACCCTAAGTTTTTTTTATATTTCCCAAAAGGGGGGTCACATTGGCTTACAATGCAAGTAATACGCTTCATTAATGCTTTAAATCATATTATTATGTCTAAGCAAGATGATTTATGGGATTAAATTTTCTAGCTTGATAGATGTCAATGACGGCCTCATGTGCATTGAATAACATTCATGAGAGTGTCAAATTTAATTTCATGATGTTCATTAGGTCCATATATCCTATATTTAACATGCTTCATTAGATCATCATGTCCTAATAAAGTGAAAACCATTGATAAAAATATGATAATATGCATGCCATTGGTCCCTAAAATCATGAAGAGGGTCGAGTTAGCTCAAGGCCATGTATGAAAATTATACTAATTTAAAGGCCTAAGTCTTCAAAGCATAGTAAAATTAGTACCTTCTAATATTATAGTCATACACTAAGGTTTTATCCTAAGGTTTCATTATATTAAGAAAATATAATAAACCTTAAGGTAAAAACATAGGTTGAGTCCAAGTTTTAATGTATGAGGCTCCTTTAACATTAACCTCGAATGTGATAGTTCCACATGGTGACTCCATTGGATTCCTAAGTTCTTGACTCTATTTTACCCTGAGAAGCATTTATAGAGCATTGATAGAGATTTGATTTCCTAATAGAGTGATAATTGTCATCCTCACAGGGATTTCTTAGGCCTTTAAAATTTCAATGCCACCTTTGCTTTGTAGGATATTTTTTAGGTGAGTATCCATAGACTATTTATTGTGATCTAGATACTTGTACATGATTGGATTTTTTAATAAATTCTCTCCTAAGGTTTTATTGTATTGAAAAATATAATGATACTTTAGGTTAAAACTTAGTCTAAGTCCATTTTTAATAAAAGGGGACCTATTTAATTTTAAGGATGATCACATGTCATTCGATCTTTGGTCCCACTTAAGTGTGGATCATTTATCATGACTATGGTGATCATGAAAGATTGGTCTAATGGATCAAAGCTTTAGATTCATTGGGTCTCCTTCACTCCATCCAATCATCCCCCATGATGAAGTGATATCCATCAATTCTATAAGGAGTCAAGATGCTTAAGTTAAGACTCAGGTTGATATAGGAATTTAGGCTAAAGTTTTAAGAGTAAGTTCTCATTCATGTTAATAAACATGAATGAGGCCTTAGGGATAAGACTTTACATTAAGTGTGTAGTGAAGAGGACCATGTGACATAAAAATGGGACCAAGATAAGAACATAAAGGACCTTGAAAATAAAAAAAATAGAATTTGTTAAAATAAAGAGAATGAAAAGTGGGAAATATAAAGGGACCAAGCATAATTTTTTACGATAAGGTTTGGTCATGTTAAGAAACATGACCAAGCCTTAATACAAAAAATAGGATTAAGTCTAAAGTAAGTTAAAAAATGTTCCCCCTAAATCTAAATTCAAACCAAGGGTCTAAGTTAGGGTTTTTTGAAGGAGGGTTTTAAAAAATGAATCCAAATATGAGTTCTGAAAGACCAAAGGCTAGTAAAACCCTGAATGAGGATAAAACTATGAAAATCCCAACTTGATCCATTAATAAGAGTTACATAAAACCTATAACTTAATACATGAGGGCCAATTATTAGAAACATTAGGAAAGTTTAAAGCAAAACCATGAATAAATGGGCTAATTTTATCAAGCATTGATGATCTTCAAATTTTAATAATGTGTAGAAAATATCAAGATTTCAGTGTTAAGGTTCAAACTATGCATAAGGGTCCCTATTATTTATAAATGGGGGTATGTTGACCTAAAAAAATGGTAACTTCTAAGGTAAACATAGAAATATGTTAGAAATTAGAGACTTTAGTTCATATAAATAACTAGGTCACTTATTCTACTTCATCAATGCCATTATCAAGATCAGTTCATGGTTGAGAGAAACCTTGGACATGAAGAATTAGGATTAAACATCAAGACATAGCTAGGTTATGTGTGTGTTTTGATTCCACTTATTGTTTATCATGGGATTCAGTAGATAAATTCTAGGTTTCATGTCTTCAAACATTAACACTGACTTGGAACATGTTTATATATTTATTAAGATCCATGCTTCTAGTTTAGGGAAGGAACATTTCTCTTCTACCATCGAGGCATCCATATCCCTAATATAGATGATATTGGCTCCACTCATGGCCTTTTTCCACTATTAGCCAGGCATCCATAACCCTGATGGAGATTACCAGAATGACCTTTGCTAGAAACTATTCTATTTTTGCAATAATTTCTTATTTTTTTGGTATATTTTTGGGTCTTTTAGGATTTTAAACAAAGGTTAGGAACTAGGGTAGCTAGGTTCAAGTATTTGGTCAAGTGTTTGATATTCAGATAATCACCTATGGTTACAACCTTTGTCCCATGTAAGGATATTTATTAAGTACAAGAATGAATGTACCTTAATAGTATAAAATATCATTCTACATGCACAATTCTTCTTGAAACCAAGTTCAGGTCAAGATGGTGCTTAAGGTCTCATGGGATAGTTAACCTATCTACCAGTCTTTACTAATTTCTTTATACTATAACATCAAGCTCACATCTCAAATCCATCGTCAGAATATGCATAAGATTCATACCTACATTCCTAAAATTCTAGAATTTTTAAGAAAACTAAATGAACTTTGAGCTAAGGTCAATACAAAATGACTTATTGGAAAAAAGGAACAAAATAACAAAAATCAAACACATAATATAAAGTAGCAAAGTAGGAAGCAAAAGGGAAGTAAATAAATATATAAAAACTTATGTACAAACTAGGAACATGAAGGAAATAAATAAAGGAAATTAACTAACCTATCGACACTAATTCTAACCATTTTTATATATTTACTCCATGAACACCTTAGGGGGAGTAGAAGAGAAGTAATGCTTGATATACTACACATTATTGGGCAATGTGAATTTTGATCCTTGTAGGTCTTTCAATTTGGTGTTATCTCCAAATGTATCTATAATATGATATGAGCCATTCCATAGAGGTGTGAAATTTCCATGTTTACCTTTGGGCTCAAATGCTTTGTCCCAAATAAGAACCAAGTCTCCTTATTTGAACACCTTGATATTTGATTTCATGTCAAACCAACTCTTTATTATAGTCTAGTGCCTACTAAAGTTGGCAAAAACTTCTTCTCATGCATCTTCCTTTTGAATAATGTCCAATAGCCTTGAGTTTGAAATTTTTTGGTCTTTCTCCATATACTCTTGCATAAACTTGTAAGTTTGTAGCTTAATTGTGATTGGGAATATGGGATCTTGGCCATATACCAGTAAGAAGGGATATACTTTCAGATCTTGCTTGAATCTTGTTCTATCTTCCATAAGGGCATACTTGAGAAGCCTATGCCATGTTCTAGGTTTATCTATAGTAGACTTCTAAATAGCTTTCATAAATTTTTTATTTGTTGACTTAGATACTCCATTACCTTAAGGATAATGGTTAGATGAAAACTTGAGAATATTGTTATTGTCATATGCCCATTATATCATCTCTATGGATATGAATTTTGACCCATTGTTGCATACCAAAGAGACTAGAGACCCAAATATAGTGCATATGTTTTCTTTTAAAAACTTGATCACTTTTTCTATTTTATATTGTTTGGTGGCTACTACTTCAGCCAACCTAGTGCAATATTTAATAACTATCAGGACATACTTGTGACCTTCTAATGAGTTGGAGTTGATTACCACTATAAAGTCTAGTCCCCACTAGGTAAAAGGTTTGTCGATCATGATTGATTGTAAAGAAATGACTACATTTGGCTCTTTTGGGCTAAAGATCTGGAATGAATGGTATTCCTTCACATGTCTATGAGCATCTTTGAAGATGGTGGGACAATAAGAACTAGCCCTAAGGATATTTTGAGATGTTTTTCTTCTTGATATATTCCCACTTCCAAAATTCTCATGGAAAGTTATCATTACCTCAGTAGCTTATTCTTTAGAAACACATCTTAGGTACACACCTTCAAAGTTCTTTTGGTACATGACTCCATTTTTAATGAGGTAATGGGCTGCCTTGAGCCTTAGAGATCTTTTATACTCCTTGTTTAATCCTAAAAAACAATTGAAATTAATAAATAAGTGGATAATGTAGTCATACCAGTCATTAGGTTTAAAATTATGTTGATTAACCTACATGATACTTAACTTGCAGTTGGTATTGGCAATCATTTGAATCAAACCTTACCATATTACCAATTTTGTAGTTTTAATCTCTTGTCATATTCATTAGGAAAATAAATCCACTTACCTCTTCACTCTCTATGTTTACATTGGCTCAACATTAGCTTAGTGGTTGGGTCTAGTAAAATGACATGCACTTTGTTCCTAAAAATGTAGTGCCTAAATTTCTTTACCACTTTAACTAATGTAAAATCTTTTTTATCAATCAAATGATAATTTAAATCAACATTTTTCAAATTAATACTCATAAAATCAATTATATGGTTGCATTCTTCCATTTTATAAGTTAAAATAGTAGCAATAGTGTGGTCAGAGGAAAAAGAGTAGAGATAAATATCCTTTGAAAAGTATAGAATTATCAGGAATAGAGCTTGGCTAATTGCCTCTTTGATATCTCTAAAGTCCCTTTTGGATTATTCATTACATGAGACTTTAACATCCTTATTCAACATATCATTTAATGGTTTGACAATTTTTGCAAAGCCAAAACTAAATTTTCTCACAAAATTTACTTTACCAAAAAATGATTACAATTCTTTTATACTATTAGGAGGTTTTATCCTTGATATAGCTACTAATCTTTCATGATCAATGGAGATTCCATATTTGGTAATAAAAAATCCTAATAATTTACCCTCAATGATAAAAAAATGATTTTCTTAAGGTTGAGGGAAATTTCATACCTTCTGCAGCTTTCAAATACCAATTGTAAATGCATGAAATGGTCCTCCCTATTCTTAGAGAAAATAGTTAGATCATCCATGTAAATTATAATGCACTTACTGATAAATCCTTAGGAGGCATGGTCCATATCCCTTTGAAAATTGGGTCCTATGTTTATTAGTCTAAAAGGCATTCTTTTGTAGGTAAAGATACCCGACTTAGTTGTGAATGTTGTCTTCATTATGTCTTCCTTGTCTACTAGCACCTGATTGTACCTTAAAAAACCATCAAGAAAAGACATTATAGATGAACCAGAAACAATTTGTATTACTTTTTCAAGAGAGGGAAAAGGATAATTATCCTTTTTAGATGCTCTATTTAGATTTATAATATCAATGCATAGTCTAATTTTACCATTCTTCTTCCTAACTAGCAACAAACTGGAAACCCAAGTAGAGTGCGTAATGGTAAATATTATTTTAGCATATAATAAATTTTTAACTTATTTTAATATCATAGGTTCTAAGATTGGATTCCCATTCCTTTGTTTTTACCTAAAAGGTTTGTAATTATCCTTGAGAGGTATAATATGGTTGATGAGTCTTGGGTCAAAAATATTCAAATCATCACAAGACCAGGCTATGACATCTTTGTACTTTGTCAATAGTTCCTTGGCTCTCTTATTTTTAGCACTTGTGTAAGATTTTCCAATATTAACTAGCTAAGGTTGATCTTGAGGTCCAAGGTCAATTACATTGTAATCTTTCCCAGACACTTTGGGAACCTTAGAGGTCTTAACTAGTTTATCTTTATCAAATAATCATTCCAGGAAAACCATGCCCTTAGTAATTTTGTTGTCATTTAGCTAAATGAATTTGCCATCAAATTTACTCTTGGGTCCAAAATATTCAAAACATCATAAGACCATTCTATGACATCTTTGTACTTTGTCAATAGTTCCTTGGCTCTCTTGTTTTTATCACTTGTAAAAAATTTTCAAATATTAACTAGCTAAGGATGACCTTGAGGTCTAAGTTAAATTTCATTGTAATATTTCTCACTCACTTTGGGAACCTTAGAGGTCTCAACTAGTTTATCTTGGTCAGATAATCTTTCCAAGGCAATCATGCCCTTAGGAATTTTGTTGTCATTCAGCTGAATGACTTTGTCTAAATGCATTTTCATTAGCCTCATCAATGACCTAAGCCTCAAATGATCCTAAATTAGTCATTAATTCTAGGATCTATAAGTCATCACTAAAGACCTCTATATGGTTTACATTATCTAGGATAGAAGGGCAAGGTATCCATTCAATGCTAATGTTTGGTGAATCTTGGTCAAGCATGAGATTAGCTACAATAGAGTCTAGCTCATCAGTAGTTTTATTTTCATCCCTAAGGATATAAATAATATTTAAGGCATCAAAATATCCCATAAGGTCCCAAAATCTAAATTTATACCTCTTGAGATATGACATTTTGCACTGATACTTGCTTCTCACATGATTGACTATAAGTTTTGAATCACAATAAACTAATAATTCTTTAACTTTGTTTTTGATGTAAAATTACATATATAAGATTATATCCTCATATTTTGAAAGGTTATTAGTGCATGAAAATTATATTATATAAGGGGAATGATATTTCTTACCAACAGGGTTAGCTAGAATAATACCTACCCTATACCCAAATTTGCATATAACACTATGAAAGTAAAACTTCCATAACCTAGACACATGCAAATCTTTAGAATCACATTCCTTTTTATTTTCTAGGGTGAAAACTCCTAGATTATAATCAATTATGTTGACCCTTTCATTCATCGCATTAAATTTAGTGATCATGTGTTTTATTCTTAGCTCCCTTTCAAATCTGATCTAGTTGGGAAATCCCTTCCACGGAAACCATAGGTGTGAATAGTCTATGGACATATATCCATTTAGAGCCTTTGTCCATTCTCTACTTAAATTTAGTCCATATGATTTAGGGATATACACCACTTAGATGTCTATGAATTATTGGACTCTTAGCTAAGAGGCCAGTTACATGTGAAAATTTAACAATTCCTCCTTCATCTTGACCCTAGAATTATCTAATTGGGTTGTAACCCTATTAGATTTAATGGGGGTCAAAATAGTTTACTTAAAAATACCTATATGCATGATATTTTTAGATTCACCAGAATCCAATAGATAACTATGCAAGTTTTTATCAAACATTTAGACTATAAGTAGAAAGGTGGGGATTCTGCCTTAGCTTTGTGCATGGCTACATTAGTATTATCAGCTTTGGGAATCTTTCTAGATTTTTTGGATAAGGATTCCATCAATAGATATCTTTGCTTAGTTATTTATGTCAATTCATGTTAATTAATATTATCTTTGATTTTCTTCATATCCTCTACAATATTATAACTAGTCTTATTGGAATAATTAGAAGTATCGGTACAAGGCTTAGAATTAATTCCCTTTGAAGGCTCTAGATTATTATCTAAAGTGGTATCTAGAGGAGTACCAAAGTTATTTGGAGGAGTTAAAGTAGTCAAAGTCTACTTCTTCTCCATGTTTCTTAGGGGATAGGTCCTTTTCAGGAACTATTGGAAAGCTTGGATTTCTTCAAAACATCATCAGTTTCATTATCTTCTTAGAAGATGAAATCAAAGGTTTCCACCATAAGGGCCTAGTCAAATGATTTGGAAGATCTGAAAGTACCTACACCATTATCTTTATTAGGTATGACATGAAAAGTGTCCAAACCTTCTTGAAGTGCTTCAAAAGCTTTAAATAATTCAATACAATTAATCTTGCCATGCTTAGTAGTACAATGGACCCTAAAATAATTAGGCAAAGAATTACCAATAAGATTAATATCCATAGTCTCATTTTTAGAAGATGGTTCACTATTATTATTATGGAAACTATCATTATTAAACTTGTTATTGGGACTTTTTAACCTTTGAAATGAGAATTTTTTACCAAAATTATCTCCAATACTACTAGCATGGTTTTGTAACTAAACGAAGTTAGTGCTCAATTTTTGAACCATTTTTAGAATAGACTCATTCTCATTCTTAGGGGTTTCTGAATAATGAACCTAGTTTTTATTGGCACCAATGACTAGTATTAATGTCCTTTCATCATTTTAATTAAATCCATTGGTATCAAGGTGATTCAAGAACCTCAAATTATAGTTAGGAGTACCATGCCTTAGAGGTAATTGGTTTAGATTTGGGAACTAGTTCAGAGTAGGCACAATATGGTTGTAATAAAAAAAGGCATTCAAGGTAGAATATGTGTATTTACATTAGGAATAGAGTATGAAATATAACCTTGAGATTGTATTTGGTCATTAATGATCATAGGCTCAACATAGGCTAAAGCCCGTGTGTTCATAGGACATACAACCCTCTTTATGAATACTGAAGTCATGGGATCAAGAACATATTTGTATATTTTAGAGGATAATGGCTGATTAAGTTTAAAAGGGTCAATGGTCCTATTTTACATCTTTTATAACATAGAATTAAAATCTCTTATAGGCTCATTAGCATCCCTTTTGAGGGTGGTAAACTATTGGTACAAGATACAAGGGATGATTTTTCCAAATTGGTTAATGAAAATGTTACTAAATTCATCCTAAGTAGTGATGCAATTATTAGTTAGGTTAAGGAACCATTCATATGCAACATCCTTAAATGTAAAAGGAAACAAACTACATGTTACATCTTCATGAGTGACATTTGCCAATCTTAATGTAGCTTTGAAGGTTTTAACATGTTCTTTTATTGTTACAATACCACTAGGACTAAAAGTTGGCAAATATTTTTTTGGATTGTGAGGAAGGTCATGAACCACACCTTGAATGTTAATAGGAGAGCTTCCTAACCAAGCCATACCTTGATGAAGATTGAATGCAGGAGTACCTTAGAGTGGTCAAGTCGGTAAAGACTTCAAATGTCTATGTCTACATTTGTCTTTTTTAGCCCTCCTATAGAATTATAATTCAAGTAGAAGTTCTCGTCTCTAAATGTGACATTGTCTAGATTCTTGGAAATTATAGCCTAAGGACTTTGCATCATATTTGAAATATGATGCGTCAAATCAACCTTTTATGAATAACAGGGATTAGACTTGCACATTAAGTAAATTTTTCAAAGATTCATGTAAAAAACAACAAAAGATGACAATATTTAACTAAGTTATCTCAAATATGTGTCCAATTATGTAATTATTATCAATATTTACAATTCTAATCTCAAATAAACTTAGATTTGGAAAATATCTACCAATATTTGATTAAAACAAGCTATTATAACTTTGAATACTTTAGATTCTTAGATCTCAAGCTATCTTTACTAAAATTACACATTTATCCTCAAATAATTTTGATATTTTTATAAATGAATCATAAAGATAGGTCAAATACCATGAATATTGATGATATTTACACTTTTGAGCAAATAACTACATAAATATGTAAAGATAACACAATTTTTTTATCGAAAGACACCAAGATTAGCAACGATCATGTAAATTTACAAAGATGCCCTCCATCTAGCACAAGTGGAGCTCATCATATTGATGACCCTATATGTATCATAGGTGCTCTTAGTGTCTAAATAACACTTATTATTTTAGAATTAATATAAATCAAAGCATGAGTAGAAGATTATGATAATTTGATTACTTTTGGTGAAATAGAAATAGAGCAATAAATTGTTTCATAATATTTATATTGATTGGTGGTTGGGAACCACCATAACCAATATAAGTGAAATTTAAGGTATATATGCTATTATAATTTAATTTTTGATAAATTTATAAAATAAGGATTTATCTAAATGAATATTTGCAATTGAATTTTAACTAGAGTGATTTGATTTTAAAAAAGAAGTAAAAGGAAGGCTAGGCCAGAAAGAAGGTATTTTAATTTTTAGTCAAAACATTATGATAAAGATTATATTTCATAAAGACATACATTTTAACCAATACATGAAATAAAATAGCTATAGCATAGATCCTGCCATGTAATAGGCAAGTGTCTAATGAAATGATGAAATAATGCAAATAAGAAACTAGATTCAATTTAAGGATTTACTTCATAAGAAAATTACATTACCACATCTATAAGAGAAGCAAGGAAAATAAAATGAACCTAATATATTTCAATTAACCTAGCATAATCATAAGCTAAAAACTCTACATTCATATATGCACATCAAGAATCAATGAAAACCATTCAAATCTAGACATCTAAATAAATAGTTAAGAGAGAAGCTATGTAATAATTGACACAAACAAATTAGGACAAACTTCAATTATTCCTTTCTTGTTTTAATTGCTCAGAGTATATAAAATAGTTTTATCTCTAAAAACTCCCTCCCTTAAAAAATGGTAATATTGACCTTTTATAGGAGACTAATGTAGTATATCGATCAGTCATAAGATTACAAATGTACAAGATTAATGTCAATTGTCCTTTTTAAAAATGTCTAGAATAAATTCCCTTTTCTAAAGTGGATTTAATTATAGGAAAATGTGGCAACATACTTTCACAAGCCTTTACAAAAAGAATATTTTAATTTTAAATATTACAAAGTTTATTAACAAAGTAGAATATTATTAGCTAGCTATTGGGTCATGCACTGAAGAACTCCCCTATTACTCCTAAAGAATCTTCATGGATTTTTTATGTTGTTCATCATCCAACCTTGATTTTAAATATATATATATATATATATAATGTACTCATATTCCTAGCTATCCAAGTCATCAAAATCCATATCATTCTCATCATTGATTCCTTGATACTCCTTTCCTCAGCAATCTTCTCCTCTATAGCTAGGATCATGCCCATGACCCTATTGTTATCACCCCCATATTGGCCTTAACTCTTTATTCATACTTATTTCATAACTAGGGTGACCTTGTGTTTGTACTCATCATCTGTAATGATGCCCAGGGAGTTAAGTGTGGTAGGCTTGGCAATCATGGTTCCAAAAAAATTGTCAATTCTTATCATCAAATCCTTATCATCCCTTAAGACCCCCTCCAAATTCATTAACCATGTATTCAAACCCTCTAAATTTTCAACAATTATTCCCATAATAGTATTCAAATGGGCCAAACTAATAGTTTTAAAGCCAAGGATCCTATCCTCAACCAGTATGTTGATTAAGTTCTTTAATTTGTCTTTTGAATTTTTCCATTAGGCTATCAAACCCTTAGATACTGCATCTTGTTGAGCCAATAAACTCTATCTTGTCCTCATTTCCCTCAAGAATTTTAAAATATTGTAAAAATATGCCTCAAATATCTTAATCATTTCTTTTAGGACTGAAAGAATATCCTGTCTTAGGATATTCCTTTTTTTCTATAGGTTATCTATTTTTTGATCCAGGCCTTTGATTCCTAATTTTAGTTGAGTTAAATGAGCATCAACTAATATAACTATATATTCTTCATGGATTGGGTGTTCACCAATTCCTTGACCTCCTATTGGATTTAAGCCAATGAATGGTTCAACTTTCTAAAAATTGAACTCATCATTCCCAACCAAGGTCTTCTTTGTTGTTACTCTCTCCAAGCCTACTGTATCTAGATTATATTTTATTGACTTATGACTCTATGATTCTTGAAGGTTTTGGGGTATCCATATATGTTATACCTGAAGTTCTAAGAGTATCTACCTAAATTACACTTGAATCCCCAAGGGTAGTCATCCTTCTTTCCTCCTCTTCCTTCATCAAAGCCACTATCCATAGATTTAACTCATCATGGACAGTAATGTTGACTACTTTGGTCATGGCCCATGAATGTTGTAAGGTTGGAATCTTTTGTATTTTTTCATAAATGAACCATTCATGGATGATTAGACCATGAATGGGATTTTCATCACCAAATAAGTTAAATTCACTAAAAGGATGAGTGAAGGTTTACTTTGGATTCTTCATTCCAAACGGGACAAATGCCAAATCAACCTTCCTTTTTCATAGGGGTGCAACTAGAACTAGGTCCAAAGCTATCTCCTTCCCCTTTTCCTATTCTACCTCCTCATCTTGGGCTTGAGGTTCCTCAACTTGTTCTTCTTCTTCATATGATCCATATTCCTTATTAATTACTTTAACTGCATCCTCCACTGTCTCCTTAGGACTTAGTGTTATCATGTCAAGGAACTCAATTGGGGAAATTAGCCTTTTAGGTTAGTTAGAAGATGATGCCCCTTCACCAAGAATTTATTCTAATTTGTCTCTCTTAATTCCTTGTGTAGCTTGTGCTTGAGTTTGTTTTAGTATTTATTTTAGAGGGGTCTAGGAAGAGGGTTTAGGTAACAAGTGGTATTATAGGGGGTCCATCTGTCACATCTCACTAAGTTGTTTCTCATCTCTAACAAGCCTAGCCTCAAGCCTAATATTATTCTTCTTTAATATGGCCAACATTTTTTTGAAATTAGAGACCTTGATATACATCATGTCATGAACACCAAACTAATATTCATAGGGGTAGTTTATTATTTTTTATTTCAAATTTTTGATGACCTTATCATAAGGGTCTCACTACCTCAATTCATCCAACTATAAGTTGAAGGAGTTTTTATGTTTGAAGATGGAATCTAAATGATCCCAATTCTATAATATAATCCTAATGATAAATAAAGGAAAAGGGTAAAGGAGTCCCTTCCTTTTGATCTTTCACACACTATCTACACCATGAAAAAGTTGGTATGTAATCTCCTATTTTGCTAATTTGGTAGGCACATGGACCGACAATTTAAGAGGTTGAGTTAATGTCCCTTATATTATAATCACTATGTAATCTGGATATAACTAGATGTCTCCAATAAACTTCACATACTTCTTGACCAGATGGCTGACCCTACCCATGGAGATCCCTATAATATATTCTACCAAAGCTAGATATACATAATCATAAATGACTTGTATATTATGCCTATACTTGAATATGTACAATTTGGAATAGTGATGGGAAATAGTTTATCTCCCTTTAGGTGACCAATTATTAATGTTAGGTATTTTGGTGGTGGCCAATAGGAAATCTAGAAGATAAAACATCATAAAGAAGTGGTTTTTTATTTTCTTATTCATGGATAAGAATTGTTTTTTCAAAAAAATGTTGATCATCTCACCCATTGGGGGAGTGAGTCCCTTTTTTACCATAAAGTGTGCATAAGGTTACCATATTTTATTAACATGTGTTATAGAAGGTGGTCTAGATAATCTATTCATCAAGGTCATGATTATTTTGATTCCTTCCCTAAATTAGATAATTGGGATCTTTTTGGTGGGACCTTGGATCACATGGGTTTTGACAAGTAGCCATGGGGCAAGGATGGTGTTCAAGTAATTTTTACTAGTCCATGTTCTAATTGTAGGTAATTTTACCTAGGGATTTCATAGCTTGTAGTAGATTTTAAACTCAGGAGGGGAAATATATGCTATCCTTTTAAAAATATGTTCATGAACTATCCAATCTTGATTAATTTTAAAATCTCTAAAAATGGGGGAAATAGCATTGATACAATACAATATCTCAGGTTTTGCAGCAGCATAGTGGAGACTGGTCATTTGGATGGAGACTAGGTCATATCTTTAGATGATTATGCCATTATTCTTCTCTTCCCTCATGATGGTTTGCATTTCTTCAATGGTCCAAAAAATCTTAGACTAGTTTTTATTTTCAATTTTTAATGTTGTAGCATCAAATTTAGTATCCTTTAAAACTCTTCCCTCATTTTTTAAAGCTAAGTACAATTATGTGTCATCCCTTTGTTTGTGCCTTTGAGTTTTCATGACTATAAGACTTGTAAATTTCTCACTAGTGATCTACATGTAGCCTTTGGGTTAGCTTGTTCTTTCTTAAATAATAATTATACTCGTTATTGATCAACTATGATTGATTAGATTTCAAATTAGGGATTTTTGTGGAGGCTAGGGATTTTTTGTAGATTTAATGGTGATGGTTACTTAGACTTAGATGAGTTTATGCCTTGGATTTTATTTAGACCCTACCTTTACACCTTTGAATTTTTATGGCCATAAAATATTCAATCTTATCATTTTGTGCTTGTGTGTCACCTATATGGCATCCATTTGGTAGCTTTGATCACATTGTTCATAAATTATTTAAAGGAACTATCTATTTTCCTTTAAAATCCTTATTTTTCTTCATGCCATTGGATCTTTGCTCATGGATCAATGTGGACCATTGATCATGATCTAAAGGTTTGAAAGTTATCGATTATCCTCATATCAATCTCCATGGTTGTGACACTTAGAACCTTTGTGGGCCTTCTAGGTTCTACACTTTGTCAGTGAATGTACACTCACCATGTGTCAATCTCATGGGACTTTAGATGTCTCATTGAATAGTCTCTATTTTTATTATCTATCTGATCAACTTACTCTGATTAACTATGAGTTATTGATCTTATAAGGTGCACAAAATTTAATTAGCATCAGGACATGGGAAGGAACTTAAGCTACATAATTTAGACTAAAGTTTATTTTTTATTAATAAATATGACATAAAATTTAGGTTGAAATATCTAAGTTAAGTTTTAGAACACATATAAAGGGGCCCCAAATAATGTAAGGTTTTAACCTTAGGTTTTATCGTGTTAATAAACATGATAAAAAATTTAGGTTAAATTTTTTTAAGCTAAGTCTTATGGTATAGGGACCTCTTGTTAAAATAAAACATAATATAAGTCTTTATCCTAATGTTTATTGTATTTAAATAAATGCAATTGGAGCCTTAGGATAGAGACATAGATTAAGTATATGTCTATGAATATTAGACCACAAGATCATTTTATCATTAAATTTAAAAGACCTTAAGTGTTTTTTATATTTCCCAAAGAAGGGGTTCCTATTGGTTTGAAATGCAAGTAATAATCTTTAGCATCACTTTATAGCAGATTATTATGTCTAAACAAGATGATTGATGGTATTAAATGTTATGGCCTCACAAATGTCAATGATGGCCTCATGGGCATCAAATTATGTTTTTGAGAATGTCAAATTTAAGTTCATGAAGTTTATTAGGTCCATAGATCCTTGATTTAACATGCTCTATTAGATCATTTGGTCCTAACCAAGCATAAACTATTGATCAATATCTGAGTATATGCATGCCATTTGTCCCTACAATCATGAAAAGGATTGAGTTAGCTTAGGGCCATGTATGAAAATTAGAATAAGTTAAAGGCCTAAGTCTTAAAAGCATAGTAAAACTAGTCCCTTAAAATATTATAGTCATAACCTAAGTTTTTAGGCTAAGGTTTCATTGTATTAATAAAATATAATAAACCTTAGGGTAAAAACTTAGGTTGAGTCTAAATTTTAATGCATGAGGCCCCTTTAACGTTAAGATCAAATGTGAGAGTGCCATGTGGTGACTCCATAGGAATCTTAAGCTCTTGACTGTATTTGACCTTAGAAAGGGTCCACAGAGCATTGATAGAGATTTAGGTTCTTGAGATGGTGATGCTTATCATCCTTTCAAGGCTTTCTTAGGCCTTTTAAATTTCAATGCCGTGTTCTCTCCATCATATATTTTATAGGTGAGCAACCATAGACTATTGATCATGATCTAGATACTTATAAATGATTGGATTTTTATAATTTTTATCCTAAGGTTTTGTTGTATTGAAAAATACAACAAAAACTTAATGTAAAACTTGGGCTAAGTCTGTTTTTAATAAAATGGGACCCATTTAATCTTGAGGATGAGCATGCACCATTCGATCTTTAGTCCCACTTAAGCATAAATCATTGATAATGATCTTGGTTATCACGTGGGATTGGTCTAATAGATAATGAATTTAGATTCATCAGGTCTCCTTCACTCTATCTGATCATCTTCCATGATGAAGTGAGAGCTATCAATTTACAAAGAGGCAAGATTCTTAAGTTAGGGCTTGGGTTGATATAGGAATTTAGGCTAAATTTTTGAGAATAAGGTCTCATTCATGTTAATAAACATTAATGGGGTGTTAAGACTAAGACTTTAGGTTTAGTGTGTAATGAAGAGGACCACCTGATGTAAAAATGGGACCAAGATAGGAACATAAAGGACACTACAAACATAAACATTAGACCTTGTTAAAATAAAGAGAAAAAAAAGGGGGAAATATAAAGGGACCAAACATAACTTTTTAGGCTACGGTTACTCACCAAATCTAAATTCAAACCAAGGGTCTAAGATAGGGTTTTCTGAAGGAGGGTTTTAGAACATGAATGCAACTATGAATTCTCATAAACCAAAGGCTAGTAAAATCCTAAATGAGGATAAAACTATGAAAATCCCAACATGATCCATTAATAAGAGTTCCATAAAACCTATAACATAAGACACTATGGACAATTGTTAGCAACATTAGTCAAGGTTAAAAAAAAACCATGAATAAATGGGATAATTTTATCAAGCATGGATGATATTCAAATTTTAATAATGTGTAGAAAATATCAATATTTTAGTGTTAATGTTCAAAGTATGCATAAGGGTCCCTATTTTTTTTAAAATGAGGGTATGTTGACCTCAACATAATGTCTACTTAAGAGATGTGTGACACTTGTCAATGTTCATGTATAGCTCTTAAACAAAATATTCAAGATAATTAAACATCTCATTTTGGTGCATCATGTAGTGGGTGATGTCCATAACTCCTTTTGAAATTTGCTTTGTAGACTTGGTCATCTACTAGAACTTCTATGTGATGCATTCTATGAATATGTGCACTGGTTCATCATGAATTTATTCAATTGGGATCCCTCTAGATCCCTAAACATACAAAGTTATAACCTCTTAGAGAATAAGTGGCATTCTCATCTTGTATCCAGTAGGGGAGTCACCTCGCACAAACATTCCCAAATCTTGGGACATTACTTCTATGTTGATGATGATGGTGGTGTCCAAGCCAATGTAGATGTTGTTTTCATTATATCAGTTAAGTAAGATTTGTAAAATATTTCCTAAGTTTCCAAAAGAGGGAATTTGAATTAGGCACTCAACAATTGTATTTTGAAAGTGGTGGGGTCTATGAGAGCTAGTGGTTGTGCAGTATTGATGGGGTCTGGGAGAAACAACTTCTACTCTTCTTCTCAAAGGAAATCAAATGGATATATATCATTGAATTTTGTTTGCCTTAGTTTCATATTGATGCCCATTATTTATATTTTTGTGTCTATCAAACCCTTGATGAGTTGTGAAGTATTCATGATTTCTAAAGTGATGAAATTGAAACTCTATTGGCTCTTTGTATAATAAAACTAGCTTGACTCTTTAAAATTATAGGTCATTAAAATATTTATAAGGATGAAATTTAGAATTGGTTCACAAGGTTATGCCTTTATATATTTTTCACTTGTTAGTTTTCACATAAATGCAACATTTAGCTATGCATTCAACATGAATGTAATTGTTGATGTGGTAAATATTATCTAATCTATTCATTGAAACATGTGTGGAGATACATTTTTATGTTCTTTGTTATACATAGAGGATTATGACTAGATGATGTTGATGGAACATTGATTTATTCAAGATTAAGCTAAACGAACCTTGGATCTGACATTAACTTACTTGGGGATGATCATTATATGGTGAAGATCTTTATCAATAAGACTTTTCCATACCTTTCATTAAATTAATTACTTTCTTTCATTCCTACTAACATCCATAATGGCACACATTAATTATCTTATGCATGGTTGGCACATGTTAGACTTGGTATCATGGCTCCTAAATGATAGTGAAGAGATAATCTACAAACACACACACAAATAGAAAAAGAAACACACAAGAAACATGTAGAAATAAGAAATCCTAATCTACTTAGTACTAATCAACACCCATTCACTTATAAAATTGAGATAAATTAATACTATTGGTGGTAGGGTTTAAACCTACAACCATTCACCCACCCAACCAAAATGGTTCCCTACAGATCTCTTGAAATAATATTTAATTTATAATATATTTCATGTACAACATAAGGTATTTGAATAGAATCTATAGTTTACCAAAAAATGCTCTGAATTGACTATCATATATCAAAATTGGTTGATCTTTATGAAATTCATTATGACATAGATTCCTTTCATGTCATGCTTTTTGACTCTTATTATGAACTTCTTACATCCAAGATGCTTTGTGTCAATATTCATCCATCCTGTTCAGTTTGAGAAGTCTATTGGTGAGAGACTCATGATCCCCTAGTCTCATGACCATTACAATGCATAGATTGGGTACCAAATATTCCATTGGCATAATTACTTCAAGCCCATAGGCTAAACAAAATGTATTAAAACCTATAGCACTCTTATATTGAGTGTGATATGCCCACCAAATCATAAGAATGTGATCTTCCCAATCATCCTTTTTGACATAAAAAAATATTTTTCAACATTTTTCCCAACACTTTATTAGAAGACTTAACTTGGCCATTAGCTTGTGAATGGTATGTATTACTTTTATGCTGAGAAATCATGAATTATTCAATAAGAGCCTTAATGGTCTTATTTAAGAAGTGTGTCCCTTGATCATTAACAAGATTGATGGGGCATTAAAACCTTGTAATAATATTCTTATAGATAAACTTTGATGTGTCCTTTTTACCAGAGCTAGGTTTCATGGTAGCTTCAACCCATTTGGTAATGTAATATATCGTAGTGATAATATACCTTATTTTATTTGTGTTTACTTAGTGGATTGATAGGTTTGAAAAAATCAATTTCCCATTATTCAAAAGTGTTTTTGGATAAAAAATTATACAAGGGAATTTCATATCTTTCTAGTGGTTTACCCATGTATTGACATATATCACAGTTATGTGTTATTCTATGTACATCTTGAAAAATATTTGTCCACCATAACCCACTTTATAAGACTTCCTAGTAGTAGCTTCACCATTAAAATGTCATCCTACTATTCCTTGGTGTGCCTCTTATAAAATTTGTGGTTATTCATATTCTAGAACTACCTTACACAATACTTTATCCTTCCCTAAATGATATAAAATCCCATTGATGATTGTATACAGAAAATCTCTGGTGACAAACTGCTTCTTGTATCTTTCTTGGTAGTACATAAGGAATAGTCCTTGTTTAAGGAAGTTAATAATTGATTCAAAATTTTTAGGGATTGTAGAAACATGAAAAGGTTGATCATCAAGAGAATATTCTTGTAATTCTTTGGGTTATTCACCATTGATAATGTGAATGAGATGATTTGGCCCCATGTTTTATTTACCTAGATTGATTTTAATGCAAAATTGGAATTCTTAAAATAACATCAACCATCTATAAATGTGTCCTTTAAGTATTGGCTTATTGAAAAGGTAGCACAAAGTTTGATGATCAGTGAAAAATTCAAATGGTGTTATAAGAAGATAGTGTTGAAATTTGTGAAGTGAAAACACTATAGCTAGTGCTTCTCTTTCAGTTATGCAATTATTTTCTACATCAAAAAAATTTTAAATTAAAAAATGTATGGGGTGGTATTTTTTACCATCTCTTGGTTGTGAAAGCATAACACCAACTAAAATACCAAAAGAATCAACATAGACATGAAATGGCTTGATCTAATTAGGAAATATGAGGATAGACATAGTGACCAATCTCTACTTTAATTTTATGAAGGCTATTTAAAATTTAGTAGTCCAGATAAAATTCACGCCTTTATGTAGTAAATATTCCAATAGAGATGAAATGGATGCATATCCTTTTATTAAATTATTTTAATACCCTATATGGCTAACAAAATATCACACTTTTTTGGATTTGATTGGTGGAGGCATACTCAAAATGAACGTAATTTTGGCTTGGTCTACCAAAATGCCTTCACTACACACTACATGACCTCGTAGGACACCAAAAGATGTAAATAATAAACATATTTTGAGTTTAGATAAATACATAGAGCTTGGTAGAATTCCAACATGAGGTTCATCTTGGACAAATGTTATTTAAACAAAGAAAATATTTCCCAATCATCAAGATAGACTTGTAGAAAGTTGTGAATGAAATATTTGAATGTAATCACCACTGTGGGATAAAAACCCATAGGTGAATTCTTGAGGACAAAAGGTATTACCTTATATGCAAATGATCTCCATTTTATGAAAAAAATTATTTTATCTATGTCTTCCTCTATGATGGGTATTTGATGATATCCATTAAATCCATCCATGAAAGAGTAAACTTCATGACCTATGATAGATTCCAAAACTTCATTTGTGAAGGGAATAAAAAATGGATCTTTCACACATGCATCATTCAAAACTTGATAATCACCACATACTCTGATCTCCACTATTTTATTAGGATGCACTATCATGGGACTGACCTTATCTACCTTTTCTATAGGATAGATTATAGCTGCATCTTGCATTCTATCAAGTTCAACCTTAACTTTCAATTTCATGTTTAGATTTAACTTGTATGGCCATTTATTTATGGGTTGTGTGCACTACTTGAGTTCAATATGAATTTTACCTAAAGATGGATCAACTCATCAAACCTCTATAACTTTTATGGGAAACACATCTTGATAATCTCATAGGAACTGCATATCTTTATAAACTCTAGCTTTGGTCCAATAATCACTTATATGTGCTAATTTGGGAACCTCCTCACTTCTAATGTTTTCTATGTGATTGTTAATGGATTCTAGTAAATCTTACACTTTTCCTTAGAAATATATTATTTTATCATTAATTATCATTCCTTTTATGTAATTTGTATGTTGTGTATCTTATCTTCTTTGGTAGGTTTTATGTCAAATTCCTTTACTAGTTTTACTAGTCATTTAGGTTCACATAAATCAGTCAAATTGATATCACCATCAGTATCTGAATCTTCAATGTCCTCTTATTCATCTTGTATTTGGTGACATGGCTATATGAGAGGGTTATCTTCTTTATTATCAAATTTATATCTTTGTAATGTTGTATTAGAACACAAGCTATGTTCTTCTATGTAGTGGATTCCATCATAATGCTTAAAGCTTCTACGCATGTGTGGCATAAGAACTGTTTGAATTTTAGTAGTGCATTGTAAACCATAGAGTTCTCATATTAAAAAAAACATATGCATAAATTCATTTTCATCTGTGCCTAATGCTTTGTCTCCCTCTTACATTCTTGATGCATATACCATGTTGATGGTAAAGGAGCTAGTGTATAATGAAATATGTGAACCTAGTACTTTAGTGTCACATGTTCTTTAGTCTAGACTTCAACAAATTTGTGAAAATGGATTTAAAGACACTCATATTCTTGGAAGAAGTTCTAATTACTTCTGATGACCTGTAGTAGTTAGAATATTTTAATCATGATTTCGTATGAATCATCCCAATCGATATGATAATTATTATGAATTTCCCGCCATGTCACTATAACTCCCTTCAGATCATAATTCAAAGAACTAACCCACTAGATAATGGTAATTACATGAACTTATAGGAATAAAATTAATTTTATTGATATCCTTAGTCACATAATACATAGGAAGTTATCTCTCATAGGTGAATACCATTCTCATAGGTCAGATTTCATGATCACCACAAGCCTAGTTAAAAAGGTGTGTGTTTGAGTCTCGATTGATAGAAAAAGCTATTTCCCAAGGAAAAGTGCCTTCTCTATTTGGCTCTATATAATCCTATTTATGATTATCTACTTGATAGATAAAATTAACATATGAATGAGTAAGGGATTTAACAGACATAGATGCACAATCTTCTATGACAAACTAGGTTTCTAATGGCTGAGTAACTACTAGTTTAGGCCTCCATTGTTCAGATGTCTTAAACTATTGAGTGATTAAATATTTTACTTGAGGTTTATTATGCTCATACAAGAAGTTTTACTTGGATGCATGAAAATCTTTTAGGTTCTCTTCAGAGTTTACCTTCATCTAGCTAGTTTATTACACAACATAAAGAGAGTCTAGCTCAGCCAAAATGATATATGGTTTGTGTACCCTATTCAGAGGAATGATGATAATAGTATCTCCTTGATGTACGTCTAGATTATTTTATACAATATTGATCATCATATGCTCATTTCATGCCAACTAGTGTAGGGTAATGTATTTTTGTTGTCTTCATATCAATGATTTCAAAGTCACCTTATAACGTCAATTCTATGACTTTGATCTCAAAATATTATAATCTATTAATGGAATAGAATCCTCCATAGTCTATTAGGCTTAGATTTAATGGGTAGTAACTTAGAACTGACCATCTAATAGCATCCCATGTAGACCTAGGAATCATGTTGACCGTGCTACCAAAATCAAAGATAACATTTGGAATTTCATATATTATAACTTCAATTTCAATTCATACATCTAAATCTCATGGATTTTTTTTTTGATGTACCAAACAAGATTATATGTCTTCTATTTCCCTTACTATGCACAATTTGATAGATTATGTAGTAATTTTGTGATGTTCTAAGAGATGTCTTAATTGCATAGTATCTTAAAAGTTTTTTAAAATATATCAACATACTAATAACTCCATCCTAACGCATAATGTGCATGATTTGGCTATAAATTTGGGCATATATTGATATAACATTTCCTCCAGTAGTATCTTGATGTTGAATGTTTTTCAATATCTGCACAACTTCATACATGACCCCCTTTTGTATAGATAGGTCTGGGTATTTATCCTATTTTGATTTTTAGATTCCTTAGTTTGAAGGGATTTTAAGAGGAAGAAAACCTATTTCTATGTGTTGTTGTCTAATAGAATTCAAGAATATATCATCCTTAGGTTACACATTTACCATATTAACATTCCTAACAACCCTATCCTTTCTTTACTTTTCTAAGATAGGATAATCTTCTATCTCATGTTGGTCATGTACTCTACATTATCCATAGTAATACTTTCATTGGCTATTCAAAGGGAAATTATGTTGCACATGATTATAATCTCCACACAAATAACATTACAAAGGAGGGAGTTGATAGTTATTTCCCTACCACCTTGGTAACCTCCTCTATATCCACTCCTAGATCCTCCTCTATTTGACTGATAACATCAACTATACCCTCCTTATTTTTGTGATATATTCCAATATTGATGTTTTTGGGTATTATCTCCAATTCCAAATTTTTTATGTAATTGGTGGGGTCCACCTAGTTTTTTATTGTTACGTCATTGATGGGCTCCAAGGTGATGCATACTAGTATTGTAGTGATGGTGGTGTCCATCTTGATGAAAGAAGGGTCCAACTAGCTAGACATTAAGGCTAGTAATAAGGTGAACTAGGAATCCATTATATACTTAATTGGATCACATAACCCTTATCAACCTTTAGGCTTGGAATCATCTACTTTATTGAAGACACTTACTACGTAGCGATATCAAATACATTTTTGGTGATGTCTTCTTTGAGATCATGCAAATCCCTACAATATTTTTCATCATGATTATATGACTTATAAAAAATACAATATAAATTATACATTTTATTGACATACTATTGTAGGTAATGGCACTGCATTATTTAAATCCTTACTAATCAACAGATTTCATAGAATTCTTTCTTGATCTTAGGATAATTGTTCCTATGATGTCCTCCTTTCCCACACTCCATGCACCATTAATTTATCTTAGGTTTATCTACATCATGATATTTCTCCATTCTCTTCATAAAATATTTAAATTTAATTTCAATCTTAGAACTTATGATAGGATCTTCCCCATAGTCTTCAATTTGCTCCTTTCATAGGGCAGTAGCTCTAGCATATGTTTTAGTAGAATATTGAGTTTTCACAATAGCAAATTTGATTATAGAATGTAGTCCTTTGACAAAACATGAAGCTTTTTATTTTTTTAATAAGGTTAATTCCACCTTTTTCATAACATAAAATAACCTATAATCATAGTCACAGACTGATTCTATTGACTTCTGCCTTATATCCTTCAAGTGTTGAATAGTCTAACTAGTAAATTTCTTTATATTAAATTCTATGATAAACCATTCATTACCTATTGTATACTTTCATAATTTTTGTATGATATATAAACCAAAGTTATATTTAATTTAATTCCCCTATTATATTACACTTCTTGATAGCTTCATCAATAATGACCTTAGCTTTCCATATCATTTCATAGGTTAGTAAGTATTTTTCAAGCTTTGTAGACCCATCATATGTCTCTAGATTTATAAATTCTCCTACAAAACATATTATGTCAATTGGTATCAAGGGGATATGTTGTTTATTTATTATAATAAGAGGCTACATTTTTTTAAATCCTTCTTATGTAATATAAAGATTTATCTATATACTAGGAGAGTCAACCTGTGCACTCTATTTTTATATGTATCCTTATTTTCTCAACTTGGTTTCAACAAACCCTATAGCATTAAAAGACTTTCAAATTTATGTTTTTTCAATCTCAATACCCCAATTATGTACTTTTTATAAAAATAGATATTCCCAAATATTATCTTCTTATCTTCCTGGTTGAAAACTTTTATGATAATATAATAAATTAAGTTGCAGGGATGTATGGTCTTCTAGTGAATGATTCTTTTCTACAATTTCTTCTTCTTCTTCTTCTATTCTTGAACCTACAATTACTCTATGAACCTTTTATACTTATTTTCCTAATTTTTCATGTCCTTTTGATAATACCCATTATTATAGCTATGCACTACATCTATCATCTAACTTCTATACTTCTACACTATTCTCACCTTCTTCTTTGAACATCTCTTCTTCATCTTATTCTTCATCACTTCTTTCTTTCTATAGGCCTTCATCATCTTCTCTCATCTTATATTTCTTCATCATTTGTTCTTCATCTATTTCATCTTGATCATCATGTCTTATTACTTGTTCATCATCTATCTTACTATTACTCTTAACTTTGCTTGTAGCTATGTGGGTATTCTTCTATTTACTCTATCTATTAAGTTGTCATAGTTCACATTTTGAACCCAAACTTTTATTTTGACTCTTCTTTCCTCATGTCTCTATTCTATATTTAGGTTCAAACCTTATCCACTCATCTAATAGTCATTCACTATCATGTCACACACACCCTCATTTGCTTGAAGTGACTACTCCATGTTGGTTGGAGTAGGAATCATGGCCTTGTCCATAACCAATATCTTTACAAGGATAGGTAGTCACTACAAAAAAATTACTTTAAATTTATCTAATGAACAAGTCCTTCAAAAATTTCAAAGTGATGTATCCTTATAATAAAAAATTAGTTATATATCTATCTATTATAGTAGCAACCCAATAATTTATTTCTCTCATCCATTTGGTTTCCAATTTATGGAACTGGTTTATTTTTCTTCAGTTTAGATTATTGTTTCTTCCATTATTGGGTTAAAACAATAATATTCCATCATTATAAAAAATTAGATAGCAATTTAGGAAAATCACACCAAAAAAATTCATAAATATCTCCATATATAAGTTCTTAAATGATTTCTTCTATAGTAATACTAGTTCATTTTTATTCTTCTTCTACAAAATTACATATTCTTCAATCTAACCATGTCTTAATATATTTATGACTTTGTAACCATCTTAGAATAATTTCCTCTAGAAGGAATGTTCCATGCTCACTACACCATTGTTATTAGAGGTTTCTAAAGCATCAAAACATGCTAAGGACTAGGATATCTAGGATATAATTTAATACATAAAATAGTGTATCATATTTATACAAGAGGTTGGATAATAGAAACATAGAAAGTGTGAATTATTATGTATTATGTAGGAAGTAAGAACATCCAATGATTCATTAACATGAATGGAGTATTCAAATTAAATTAGATAGAAAGTAATCAGACATTTTACATGATAATGCACATAAGGAACAAATTAATAAATCACATAGGTAACCATTACCAAATAAGTCTCTATTGATCTCTTAAAAAGTGGAACTCTATTATTATTAAAAACAAAAGTATATATAGACATTTCTAGTCTATGAATATTCATATTCTTCTCATATGCCAAAAGTGGCATCTATTCATATTCTAACTTATTACAAGTCATGGAGATATGATAAAATAGACTTATACTTGATAAAATGAGTACATAATGCATGAATATTAAACAAATATCCTATGCAGCTTAAAAATCTAAATTATTTTACCAATAAATGGGGTGAGAGAGGGTAGGAGGGTTTCTATAATGAAAATTGGTGATGCACCAAGAATAGAGTGATCACCTCACTTACTTGATAGAATAATAAAACTAATGAATTGAATGCACCTAGTCTTCAACCAAATACTAACTGCATAAGTGTTTTAGAAGTAGGTATGGGAACATAATGCAACTTTAAGAGGGGAAATAAATTATCCACAAATATTGCCTACATAGACCCATTTATTCATAGTGTGTTACCTATAAATGATTTTGATTAATTTTAAATGTGCATGGGTAACAACAATGAGAGGGATGAACATCCACTAGAAAAAGATCAAAACCATTAATACACATAGATTATAGAACATGAAGAAAGGTAATTCAGTTACTATTAGTTTCAAGACCTAAGTAAATATTACAAATTGAATGAATATAAATTTGTTATACCAAGGAGAGGGATCATTTTCAAAATTAAAATTATAGTTTATATAGAGCTAAGTGAGACCCTGCATAATTAATTTAAAATTTGAGATGGTATATAGGAACATAATTTGAAATTCAATGATCATAACTCAATTGAACTAGACTCCTATGCTATAGATACTATGAACCATGCTCATTAAATTTGGGTTGATAATATGACCATAGAAATAATAAGGTATTTTTTGGATCTTTAGATGATCTACATGTGCATCAAGGACATAAGTACACTTTTATAGTTAGAGATGTGTGCATGTTCTATCCACCTGCCTACCACCTTTGATTTTAATTACACTATAACATGGCTTATCTTTATGTCTACTAGATCATAGCTACCACCTTTGATTATTTTCAACACTTGTCAATCTACCTAGAATACTCACTAAAATGGGGGATACATAATGATTTCTTTAGATTTTTCTATATCATCTCTACATGTGAAATAGAGTTCAACGCATGTGTTTCTAGGGGATTATGTGTGCACTAAATCCTACATACTCTAGGAATTTATAGCTTTCACTATCTATGATTGTAAGGTTGAACATGGATAATATTCATTTAAGGGGAGCAAACACCTTTCTTGACTCCTATAATATTGTAAATTATTTATGCATGATTCATGCCTACTTATCTTTGGCACTATAAATACCTACATTCACTCAAACTACCAAGTGCATGATTATTTTATGATTATACTATCTAAAACTTAGATACTTAGATGTATCATGTGTAAAGGGTGCACATATAAGGTTATGTAAGAGGATGGGTTCTAAAACATAGTGGCACAAAAGTCTAAGGAAGTTGTGAACTCATATGATGGAATGGAGGGAAATTATATGTGAAAGGTAGAAAGCCTTAATGCCCCCTACACATAGTTACTCTTGGTATTTTTATAAGTTTGTGCCTTAAATATAGGATCTTACATTATAATTTGAAGGGATTGGTGTGAAAATACAATTATAAATTATGTGCTATGCACTTCTCTCTATACACTACCTGAAGTCTATGAAACTTGTTTACTTTAATTGTGTTCCAATAGTTCTACATGATGGAGAGGTTTCAGATACACTACACACATAATGTGCATTAAGAGTTTTTATAGGTGTGAATTGACATTTATTTTAATCTGTTAATAGACATCGATGAAGAACTTTAGGCACTAGAAAGGAATCATCTACATGTAAAATTATCATTTAAAAAAATTGACATTGCATGAGAAAAAAATCCTTCTACAGGGTCCTATGAGCTTTGAAAGGAGTGGGGTGACTTGAACTGTAAATATTTGTCAATATTTAAAATTCAATTTCAATTCTCTCATAGAGTCTCATGAAGAACTAATATACACATTATCCCTTCCATCTTTCTTAAGAGTCACTATGTGAGTGATAAGATAATCTTTAGTTTGGATATGCTCATGAAACATGTCAAACATGACCATGATGGATGGTTAGGGTCACTAAGACCATGATCAAAACCTAAGGTGTTGAAAACTACCTTTGAGATGTAACTCCCATGGAGTAAAGTAATGGTCAAACCAAGTCAAATATATATCAGACCTTGACATGCACAAGACATGGAAATGGGGTGAGTTAAGGCTAGAGGTAGGAGTTTTAAATAGGATTAAGTATTTATTTGACCACATTCACCATGATTAATAACTTAAAAAAAAATAGAAAATAAGGCCAAATCTCTACTCCTACACCCAAATCTCATTAAATGTCATCAAGATGGTATCCTAGTGTATTGAAAAATGCCTAATGGCCACATTTTTTAGTTGTTTCCTCTCTTGAATAGGCTAATTCATATTGTGACAATAGCATTTATGTATTTTAGTAGTGATTTATCCTCTCTCTATTGCATATAGTTCTATATAAAGGGTTATAAATGCCTCATTTTATAATCCCTCCTCTTGTGTATGAAAATACTCTACCCATTTGAGTACTTTTACTATTGGCTTTAATCCTTTCAATAAAATAAAGACTAAATTTTATCATCTTTAAACTTATATTATTATGTGATCTTCATATTTTATTGATATATGAATGTGTTATAGAGTGTTATCCCTTGCATATGTCCACTTCCTTTCACCTTGATACAAGTGGGTTGGTCTTGTGCAATTTATATGTTATGTTGAATATGATTATGCTATTGATTTGTTGTGTAAATTATCTAGATTGTGTGTTTTTTAGTGGCTTCCATCTATCCATTAAAGTTATAAGAGTATATCATGAACTTGATATTAAATACTAATTCATGATAATATTGACTTGGAGACTCTGTAAGATAAATTTAGTCCTTATTTAGTTTTATTATGTTCTTTTAAAATAGGTGGATAAGATACTTAAGTTTGGTGCATTACCCTAGTTTAAGTTTACATTATCTTTCTTCTCCCTTTTCATACTAAATAATATTTGTTACTTATATTAGACATTACTAGTGTAGGTTAGAAGGATGCAATCTAATCTTAAATTAGTTTCACAATGATTTCTTAGGTGTTGGCTGAAAAATCTGTCAAAGGAACAAGTGTGGAATTTTAGTCAATAGCATGGGGACATAATCCTCATGCCATTAAATACTGTGGGGACAAAGTCCCTCTTTTATAGTATGCAGAGCTACCTTTATTGAAAACCAAAAATGAAAAGTGGTAAAAAAGCTATTTACACCAAAAATGTTTTATACAAAGGGGTGTTTTGTACCTTTAATTATAAAGTATAGAAAAGAGATATAAATAAAATGAATGGAATGATGTAAATAATGGGAGAAAGAGAAATGAAAGGAAGAATAGATAATGGGATTATTATAACTAGTTAAACATATAAACTAGTAAAATAACCCTGGGAAAGATGAAGAACAACACTAGGTGGCTAAAATCAGACTCACTAGAATAGACCAAGATTTGAGCTAGTTATATAGGAAACATTTTATTAAAATGAGATGAAAAACACATACCATGAACATACAAACAAGATACATACACCAATGAGATTGGACAAACTTACAAAGAATAATATGAAAATAAACTTGTATTTCCAAATAAAAATATGCATAAAATCCTATTCTTAATTGTGCCAAAGCTTCATAATTTATAAAAGTAGCACATAAAGATTCAAAAAGAAATACATAATGTGAAACTTATACTATTTGACTAATTTATAATAATTGCAATAACACTTTAAAAGTAAAGATGTAGATACAAGTAAATCATACACACATGTATAATTCATTAAGAAATTCTAAACATAAAATCTCGTTGTACTGATCTTTATTAAGATAAAAATGTAATCTCATCTTTTCAAAGAGTCTCTAGAAAGTTTCACCCTTAGAAAAGTCTTGTACATCAAGCCTAAAATTCATATTTATAATTCAGGGAGGTGGTTATGGTGTGTAACCACCTTTTTGTGTTATAGATGGTGTAGAAGTGAGCTTACATAAATGCACCACTTAATGATGTGAAAGTGCATTGGTGCAATTATACTAAGTGCAAAAGTGAAGTTACAAAATTGCACCACTTAAATGGTTTAAAAGTGTTTTGGTGCTTTTACATGACTTGAAATGTGAAAAAAAACAAAATTACATGATTTTATACTAACAAAGATGACACATTAAATTTACACAAATTACATTTGTTAGGTTGTACTTATAAAATTTGCAACTAAAAATTGGAAAACAATATTAAACATTTACATGAAAAGCCTAGAA
The DNA here is from genome assembly GCA_037957365.1 of Torreya grandis. Taxonomy (NCBI): domain Eukaryota; kingdom Viridiplantae; phylum Streptophyta; class Pinopsida; order Cupressales; family Taxaceae; genus Torreya; species Torreya grandis. The sequence goes on from JARHVA010004879.1 coordinate 1,005,934, forward strand.
AAATTTGACATAACCTATTCATCTTCACTTTAGTTGAGGACAATTTCAAATTTCTCTAACAAACACTTCTTTTTGCAATTTTATCATGTTGCAATAGACCTAACTACATTTAATTTGGATCCTTCCATCTCTCTCTTTGAATTTGCACTCTATCTCAATATTTTTTTGTTTTGGTCAAATAAAATTTCTTTGGAGAGTTTACAAGATTCTAAGGGAAGTGTCTACAAATTTGGTAGGTTTTGATAGGTGTGTGTGTATGGACATAATTTCCTAATGGGAGTGTGGGCAAAGGATTTGGGTCTTATAAGTTATGTGATTAAGACAAGTGGAGTCTAGGGATGGTAAAATCACACCTATTGGGATTTGATAGGTGTGTTATTACTCCTATCAAGTTTTGGGAACATTATGTGCAAGGAGAGTGAGATTTAAGATAGGTGTAGACAATGTGATCAGATTCTAATGATAATTTAAACAAGCTTCTCTAATAGCAAGTAAATTAAAGAATATAAGAACCCAATAGTTTCAAAAAAAATTCCAAGTGATATTTCAAATAAACCCAACCCATACAATATAAAATGTTGTAGCATTACAGAGTCATGAAAAAAATGCCAAGGAAACTACTAAAACTTTTGTCTTACACTAGGAAATGATCAATCTATAGGAATATCCACAATTTTAGAAGACATGTATTCATGTAGTATAGTTCTAACAAATTCAATAACATTCTAACTTAGGTTAGTTCTTATAATCATTTCCCACTTTTGTATAGGATACATAATATGCTCTTTTGATCTATAATTTAGGCCACACATATCATTGTCTGAAATTCTTACCATTCTCCACATGCTCTTTCATTAAAATTTATTGGTGCTATTAAAAACAATTATGTATGTGTACGTAACCCTACTTGATGCACCATAAATAATCTCACTTAGCATATAAATTTCAATAGCTACATCACATAAAACATGACATGATCCATAACTTCTATACCAAGTGTACCAATCCTCTTCTCTATAATATTTTAAGTGCATCTATAAAATGGTGTGATGAAGAGACACTAGTAGTATGTCTATTAAAATTATCAAGGGAAATATATATATTCAACTAGCCAAAACATAGATACTTCAAGCCTTACAATGGATACAACTAATTGATAATTTTTATGATTACCAACATGTGTAAAATAAGGAGGCATATGAGGGATCCATCCATCTATTGGCACATTTTAAAAGTATATGCTCAAATATGACTCTTTTGGTAGTAAATCTTGAAATTCTAACTTCCTAATTGATGCTTGTGAAATAAAACTATTTGTCTTAGGAGTATTATTAGATCTCATCTCTAAAATCACATGTATATCCCCTAATTATTGTGTTCTATGATGCACTAATTATTCAATTGGACTAGTAAATGTTGAACTATGGCTTAGGGATTACCCTATTAATTCCAAAAAGTGACATATTACAATAGGTGAGTTAAATAGTTGAATGCTAACACCCTAATAACCTATAAAATACATAGATACAAGTAACATATAAGCATGCATCAATACATCAGTTTCATCTCCTCTGATTATTGTTTTTGTAAACATTTCATCAATCTACTAAAGACCCTATTTAGTTCATTTTATTTCATAAATATCCCATCTGATGAGAATAATAATGATAAAAAAATATGAACACTCAAGGAAACACCCTCCCAATAATCACATACCAATGCTAATAGACACTTAAAAAACATTGGTTTACTCCTCAAGGTATTGTTACACTATTTTAATAATGATCATATAGCCTCACCAAGTCCAACCCTAACAACTCTTGTTGATTGAGCATATAGAACTACTTATGTATTATATCGAATAAAATCTACATGTCAATCCATCTACATAAGACATTTATTATCTCAATGCATAAAAAAATAGAACTTATTACTCTTCTTCCATCTCCCTAAGATTGAATAATTTATAGTTTATTTTGCTATAAATTTTTACTATTTCATGCATGCATGATATTATGCTTCCCTTGTTACTTCTAAATATTTATTTGCATGAGTCTGGAAAGAAAAACATCAAATAACCTCTAAGGCTGAGTAATTTAACTTATAATTTCTTGATCAAATTTCTAACAGACTCTCATCATAGTTTTTTACACTACCTATATCTAATTGAATGGCATTTTTCACATCTAAAAAGACATATAACAAACATTTTAACTAGACCTTTAATAAATTACTAAATTAATCCAATACTTCTAGTTATACTAGATGTGGGTTAAATAAATCCCCTATAATAAACATGGAGACATGTGATACCTTTGGTAATCCACTAACAACCCCTACCAGAAACAAATCTAATGCATCTATACTTCCAACCTTGAAGATGAGTATTTTAAGATTTGAAAGAGCATCAACAAGGATTTTCCCACTTCCTAGATGTCTTATTTTAGCTTCTGATTCTAAACAAGAATTGAAATAAAGTGACCCACTACTAAAAATACATATTTTGACTATATAAATGCTAATAAATAACCACCATTGCAAACTAATTATGTCTCTAAATGACTTAGGATGGGTTATTTAAGCTGAAGAAGCAATCCTAGATCTAAAATGAATAAATGTGACACAATAACTATTTTGAATGTGCATGATTCATCTAAACATGGATTTAGACCTAGTATTAATACTCTTAAGCACCTCAATATCCTATATAAAAATTACTCTATAGCCTCAGATGGTGAAAGCAAAGCTCTAAAAGTAAACTTTATTAATAACATTGGTAGTTAGTTTATATATATTAAGGATCATCATTTCAATACTTCATCCAAACCTCAAAAAATACCTTTAGGTACTTTATCCCTGATCATGAGAGGCATATTTTCATATTAAATGTCTTTGGTTGATCTATAGGCTATTGAAACATCCAAAAATAACAATAGGGAACAAGTATAAAATGAACTGATGCTCTCCAACACCAATTATAAATCTTAAATCTTATGCTCATTATTCATAAACATAAGCATTTTCTCTAGAATCAAGTTTTTTATAATGATATCCATGATGTAGTTTTAACCAAGTACCTTGATCTTGAACTTGAATTGGTTAATAGTGACAGAGTCAGTGTATAAATCCACTTTGACAAGTGTGACCTACATGTTAAACTTATTTTTGGTAAAACCATGCCTTTGGTATCAATCTCTGATAATTATAAATAGTGTACAAGATAAATGTGTTCATAAAATTTATCAAGAACCTAATATCTCCTATGAACAAGCATAGGATTGTCCTCACCATGTGTAGAATAAACATGTATTCTCCTTTTATTGTGAACTTTATAGTATGCACGAGCTTCTTTTACTGGGTTTCCATCCTATTTATTTTGTAATGAATAACCATCCTTCCTAAAGTTTTTTAATTCTTTGTGGTTAAATATAATTAAAGTGTCACTCACAGGTGTATCTAATGGATTTTCACTAATGTTAATGTTTTTTTGGTTGTATAAAATAACATACATCTCATTTTTCCTAAGTCATCTTTGCAAACAATGAATCCATATAGGGAAGATTAGTATAGTGTTATTCAATAAAACCAAATCAAAATAAACACATTAAACACTAACACCTCTAGCCTAGACACTAAGGAGAGCTTAAATAATAAGAATATAGTGAAAACACAACTAGAAAACAAAATAAATAATCCTTTTACCTTCTTTGTATATCCAAAATGGATTTTTGAATTGGCTTGATCGACTATGTACTCAATACATCTTTGTCAATAAAATTATATTGCTCCACCTTGTATGCAATCAAAAATGCACATGTTTATAAATCAATCTTGGCTCGATGAAGATAGAGCATACCTACACTTCCAATTGGGAATACATTTGTTAATTAAGAGCATAACCAATATGGAGATTTTGTAAACATAATTAGGGGAGCAATTATCATAATACACTATGCTAAGGAGGGTTTCAAAGCCTCCAGTCTAACATAATCACACAATAACCCTTATATATACAAGTTAATTTCTAACCATTTGTAAGAATAGACGTGAATAAGAATAAGTGAGAATGAACATCTACTTATTGACCATTATACTTGAGGAATAAATCTTAGGTTTCCATATTTATTTAGAGATATGGATCTTATCTTATGGAGAAGTTTTTTTAATTCATAGATAGGTTGTGTATCCTAGATATAATTTGTCTTTGTTATTCTTACATACCACAACAATCTCTTTCAAAGCACCTCGGCCAAAGGAGATATTGAGACTCAGTGGGTTCATCTTCAAGGTAAGTATTCCTAACTTTATTTATCCTTTATAAGAGTAGATAGATAATACAATTGTGCTTCTCTCCCATGCATTATGATTTTGTATACATTGACATGAGTATATGTCTTTTATGTATGTTTAGTTAGTTTATTTTATTTCTAAACCCTACTTTGTGCCACAAGATTTGGTGTGCACTAGATTAAATTTAATTTCTTATGTATTATAATAGAGCAAAAATTAAATCTTAGACTCTTTTAGGTTTGTTATATGATTATGTTAGACTTTAGGCTTTGGAGCCCTTCCTAGCATAGTGTATTTTAATAAGTGATCCCCTAATCAGGTCTAGTGGATCCCCATATTGGTTATGTCCCTACTTAATAAATGTATTCCTGATCGAAAGTGTAGGTATGATATATCTTCTCTAAGTTATGATTGATTTATAGACATGATACATTTTTTATTGCATACATTCTAGTGAACCCAACATGAATCCTATCTCACCACTAGTTTGATTGTCTTCATATTTCCACTTTATTTTTAGTATTTTATTTACTTTGGCTTCAACTTCATAATACATTCTAGTGAAATTGATGTGAATTAACCCTTGTAGGATTTATTCACCTTATTTCATTATTTTATTCCTTTTAATAATTATTTTTATAATATATCTAACATACTAGGTCAGCTACGTCGACCCAACTCTAACTTTTGTACACATGCTTTCAAGTGCAGGTTACTAGATCGACCCAGTCGACCTAGTATATGTTTTCACCTCTATAAACATCTAGTCTAGGCTACTAGGTCAACCTAGTTGACCCTATACATTTTTAGGCATTTAGTAGCAAGTTTTTGTAAATCTCGATCAACCCAATCGACCTAGTTAGCATAATTTGTAAGCATATATCAAGGTTCTTGATAAAACAATATTCATTATCTGTATCTTTGGTCCATCGAGGTTATTTTCTACCTCTCTATATTTCTATTTATAGTTTTATCTTTTAAAGTTTTTAGTCTTTAAAACTACCCCTGCATAGTCAACTAGATCAACCCTGTCGACCCAGTTTTATGTTCTATGTGTTGTCTTGATAATTGGGTCAAATCTGTCGACCATGTTCATTTTTAGACCTTGCTTCAATAGTAAAAGTTTGACCCTATAAACCTTGTTCTATATTTTATGCATATACTATTGACTATATCAACATTTTACCTTGTTTCAAATTTGGAATTAACATTATATGTTATTAGTTAGTTCACACTTTCTTTTCTTATTGATTTCATGCTTAGAATAGATCACATAGATTAATTAAGTGGTTTTAAATTAATTATTTAGTTTAAATATTTTAAAATTTATGTACACACTACCAAATCACAAAATCTAAACAATCATTTTAACATTTGTCTGCCCAAGGCCAACCTGCTTGGATTTCATCACCAAGGGGGAAGCCAACTTGATACTACCATCAAGTATAAATTGTGGTTAATGGTATATTATTTATAAGCACTTGACACCCTTATTTATATGGTTTTTGAAGTGAGGGGGTAAGTCCCAATACCAATCTTGTATCATTTCCACTATAGTCCCTTTTAGCCTAAACTACCTGAAACCATCCTTAGATTATCATTTTAGTTCCTTTCTTACATCCAAATTCTCATCAAATTTAAAATCATATCTTAATAATATAATAAAAATTTATGTTGAATAATTAGTTTTCTCTTTAATTTTCAAGTTGATTACTTACTCTTTGTTCAATTTATTTTGTATTACAAAAACTTGCATTAGCTAGCATTAGTGCAAGGATTTGTGTTGTGTGCCTCGATTGAATTGGCTAACATTATTCCAATTGGTTGTTTGTTTCCTTTATATATTTATTTTCAAAATTATTGAAAAATTTTATCTTATTTAAGTTCACAAATTTCTTATAGGATTTTTAATTTTCCATATCTGATGTATTGGGTAAACACAGTCAACCTTTTACCTTTTTCTAGAATTTGTTCACTATATTAGATCAACCCAGTCAATCATATACTATTTAAAAACCCTATTTTCTCTTTTCCTAGACTCTATTCACTATACTAAATTGACCCAATAAACCATGTATTTTTTTAGACCCTATTTTTGTGCTAGGTTAACCTAGTCGACCCTATAATATTTATGTCATTTCTTATTTTCTTGCTTTCTCAGCTCTCTTTTTTCCCTTTATCATGGAATTTCTACTTTATGAAAATAATGAGTTACAATCAATAAACATGATGAATCTTACAAACCCTCATAGGTTATCCCATAGACAGAGTATGGATCCTCTCTTAGATGCTAGTAATGTTCATATTACCACTTGTACAATGAACTATGGGACCCCTCCTAATACCTATTCATAATGTAATCCTCTCTTCTATTTAGAATACCAATCCAAATTAGAGTATACACCTAAAATCTTATTCTTTATCTCTTAATTTCCTCAACATCAAGGAAAATATCCTTTTACCATTTAAAATCTTATGATTATTGGTCATGTTGAATAGCCTTATTCTCCTAGTCCTACATTCTCAATTGGATTTGGGGGTACCACTTTCTTTGATTCTCATCCTCTTACTTCAATTATGACCTCTTCTCATACCATGACCTCTTATTCTCTTACTTATTCCACCTCCATGCCTAGTATATCCACTAATGATAGGCTTTACATCTAGTAGGCCTCTCATAAGATCCACTATCCTTAATCCTTCCTATAATGCATCATTTTCTACCCAAGGTAATCATGCTACTAGTGATTCTTCTTCTCAACCATTCACTATTCCATATTTTTCTACACTATAAAATTTTTCCACTAATGCCTCATATTCACATAATTTCTCTTAGGTTCCTATCAACACCAATAGTGGTACCCAAGCCACTAATACCACCTCTAATTATTCTAATAATGTTAACCAAACACATAAACTATTTTTACAAACACTCAATAAAGTAAATACCTTTCAAGCTCATAACATAAATCAAATGATGAGAATGAAAAACCACCTTCTTCATCTCTAATCTCATCCTCAACCAATGGTTTGGGGCACACATAACTAGAATGTTCCCCCTCCTCCTCTTTGATATTCTTAATGCAATCTCATTCCTCAACACCCTTTGGTAAAAAAACCCATTAAGCATATCCTAAATGAACCTATTAAAACTCAAATTGATAAAATTGATATAGGAGGTATCATGCCTACAATTTTTTATAATGGATCAACTAATCCCACCCTTCATCTTAAAACATTTGGAAATCTTTATAAGGATTGGGTCAAATTGAAAACCTTTGTTGCTACCAAACACATAACCAAAACTCTCATAGGTGATGCCTTGGATTGGTACAACCAAATTAGAACTCATTCCATTAATAGTTTGGATGATTTAGTGAATGATTTAGTTTAAGAATTCTAAACTAGTGATCTTCCCAAAAACACTTTGGCCCACTTCATAAATTTTAAACAACTTGAAAATGAAAGTACTCAAGCCTTTGTTAAAAGGTGGAAAATGTTTTCAAAAAAATGTTGTCATAACATGGCCAATGATAATATTTTCCATCTCTTTACAAATTACCCTTTTCCTAAACTTCAATAGTAGGTCCATACTCTCCTCCACATACATTAGAGGAGGCTATTAACAAAGATAAATGACAATGATCATTATGCATCAATTCATACCACCCAAACCTCTACAAGTCTTCATATATTACTTAAGAAAAATGATCACAATGTTACCAATGATGGTGTTACATATTCTTATGACACCATTCACAATGTTCAAGTTGTCATTCTTACCCCTTCAGCGAAACCAACTCCCCCTTCTCAACAATATACCAATCCTCACTTATCTTCACCAAAAAAAATTAATGTTCATAAACCTCTATTCTCAACTAATTTTATTAACCATATACCTAGGCGTTTTCCATAAGAACTTGAACCTACCCATCCTATGAAATCTTGGTATGATCCTACCAAGTTTTGTTGGTTTCAGGCTAGTTGGGGTCATTCTAATGAGACCTGTAGACAACTTCATAATTTATCTATGGAATTTATTCTTTCTCATAATTTTAATCACAATTATATCATTCAAAAGTGACAAAAATCTTATGAAATTGATTTTAAATATTATAAATCACAAGATAAAACTCAAGCCTTGAATCAAGCCAATGCTCATTTATATATCTACAAAAACCCTCTTCCTCATCATCAACCTATCCAAGACAATCAAGACAAATCCATCCCTTATACCAATAATGTATAAATTCTTGTTAACCCCAATTCTATAGATAATGTGGTTAACATGAATAATGTGTAAAGGATGGTTGATTTTATTTATTATCAATCTATCTACACTCCTCTTTCATTTAGAACGTATCTTGTTATCTAGGATTTGTCTCCAAGTCATTTAAATGAGTTAGGGAAAGATGAATTTATTACTTTTGATGATTAAATTTTCAACTCTTCTTTGGATAACACTTCTTTTTCTATTTCTACCACTCTTATATCATATTATAAAACTAATTATACTCCAATTTCTACTAACACTTCTTCTACATATTCTCAAAATCAACTTGAATCAACTACTTCATCATCACAACATGATATACAACCTTGTTCTAATATTTCCTCTTCTTATCAACATAAATTTTAATATACTTCGGTTCCTTCTTTAGAATATCTCATTAATCATTATGCACTTATATCTAATAATCTTCTTATGGGTTATGATGAATGGGCTCCCATCATGGAACTCACTAATCTCCCCTCCTAATTTCTACTCCTTGAGATTATGAGGACTTTTACATGTCATAAAAAACACCTTATGAAACTATTGTTTTAAATGAATGTCCCTCATCCTCCTCTTGTAGAATGGGAAGAAAACTTATCTAGATTCAAGGATAGTATATTACAATAAAGTGAAGAGATGTCTATCAATGTTGATGAAACTATGTACACTTCTCTTTCTTTAAAATTTCCTATAGCTTCTATAATTATCGATGAGATTTTAGTTTGTGAAAATGATCTTCCCTTATTTATAGAATTCAAATAGGTGATATTCAAGTTAATCATGCATTGATTGATGAGGTTTTTGGCACCTACATTACCTCTCTCAACTTCATTAAGACCCTCATGTATTCAAAATGCAACCTCAACTCTAAATGTAGCACCTACCAAGGATATGATAGAAGGAAAATTCTTCCTCTATGTTGTGTGTGGCTTCCCATTACCATCCCACCTATCATAGTTTGTGTTAAGGTGATGATATTTAACTTTCCCCTTTATTATAACATCTTTCTTGGTAGGTTGTGGACTCATCATATGAGAGATGTTGCTTTTTTTTCCTACCAATGCATTAAATTACCTCATAATGGAGAAATTTATAGGATTCAGGGTGATACTAACCATTGGAATTTCAAATAACTCAAAGACCATGTTATCTTCAAGATTCTTACTCTTGAACTTTTGCCTAGAATTTCATTCCATGAGTTTTAGCATATTAACTTTCCCATCAATTTAACCTAAGGTTACAATGGACATCCTAAACTCATTGGGAAAATTCCTCCTAACCTATTAGATTTTGATGATGATGAGCCTAATGAGATTATTCTAAATATTAAAACTTTTTATCTCTCAACTCACCTCATATCACAACTTCTTGTTTCATTACATCCTCATTTTTGCAAGCCTCCTTGTGATGATATTCATTTAGTCTTGACCAAGACTCTATATTATATTCACCACACTTCTTCGAATGACAATTTCATCCCTACTTATGTCATTGATCTTCACACCTTAGATTATGATGATAGTTATTCCCTAGATGACCCATTCTTAGGTGGTTTTGTATAGGCATGTGATGTTGATATTGTCCATTATGATTCTTCTTTAGTTGAGTCTTTTTCATGTATATTCATATCTTCATTCATTTATAATTACTAATTTTACTATTTTTCCTCTTTATCATAGGGTAGAGATAGCACCAATACCTCTAGTTTTTTAGGATACTCATAGGAGTATGATCATAGATTGTGATATGACTGGGCCTTACCATTTTTCTATGTTTCTTGATCATCGTAATTGGTTTACTCTTGATATTAGTGTGACCATTTTTAGACCTTTTGTAGATCCCATTCCTCTCTCCATAGAGCCCTTATTAGATCCCATTCCTGATCTCACTATAGTTTAACCCTTTCTCATTCTTACTATAGTTGAGCTTGTTCTCACTCCCACTATTGCTGAATCTACCCCTAATTTTCATCCCATTACTCCTTCCCTTGAGCCTAGTTAAGTTATTCCTCCATCACCACCTTCCCTTTATGATGGTTTTCTTCCCTTACCTTAGATAGATCCATTACCCACCAAATGGGATGATGAGTTTTCTTCAGCTTCTTTCACTCTTATTACACCTCCTTCTATGAGTACTTATCCTAAGATCACTCACAAGAGTTTCTATTACTTTCATGGGACATATAATCATTATTATAACCATTGTCACAAGTTGTAATAATATATTGATATTTTGCATCCTTCCTCTCTTTATTTATACAAAGCCATGCCTCCCCTAAAGGTTCTACCTAAATATATACCTAAATATGGTGAGGTGTGTTATCTATGGCACCCATCACATTGATCATTTCCACATCCTTCAGTAAAACCTTAAGGATCACCTTATAGTTATTCTTAAACTTTATTCCATTCCTACCACAAGTCACCCCTATAATAAGGCTTTTTATTTTTCTCCCATGGCTCCACCTCTAGTGGTTTCATCCCCTCTTATGGTCCCTTCATCATCTTCTATACCTCCATCTATGATTCCTTCATCGATGGACCTTCCATCACCTATGGATCCTTCTCCACTAGTGATTCTTGCATCTATCATAGATCTCACCCCCATGCATTATCCCAAACATCCCTTGATTGATTTCCTTCCTTAACACAATCCATCAAGTAGTCATATTTTTTAGTTGAGGAGATTATAAGAGAAGTATTTTCTAAGTTTTCATTGAAGATTGATGAGACATTAGTAGTAGTTCATATCTAGATTCATAGAGATTTGTATGATATCCTTGATAATGTGTGTGGATATATTTATTATTACTTATGATCATGTGCATGGTGATTTTACATTTACATCTTGATTGGACATATACTCTAATTTTATTTTTATCTATCTATTATATCATTTGATGATGTGTCAAATTCATATTTTTCTTATATGGTGATTCTTTACCTTTGGTAATATATCTTACTTATATTTTTCATTTATATTCACATATGATTGTGTTTAT